>CM053274.1:41154837-41425837 GCA_028583415.1 Protea cynaroides | reverse complement strand
AACTCACCCAAAATCTAGGGAGGAGGACTTACGTAACAATCTGACAACATATGGAAACCAAACAATCATCAAACAAGCAAGAAATTTAACAATTACAAGAAAAAATCGATTTTGACCAAAACCTAGGTCAAAAACCCAAAAATTTGATTTTGAAAAAAACCATACGGTAGAACCTCAAATAAGTTAAGGGCTTTTGTTCATAGAGGTCCCTAAACTCTTTCTAAGCCGAAAGAAAAGAGTTCCTACGGTTAGAATCTTCTAAACCAAGAAAAATATAATTTTTGGGCAATAAACCATGAAGAAACGATGTTAAAGGAAGAGAGGAAGGAAGAACCTTACTTGGAGATGATGTTCAAGGTCTTGATCAGAAGAGAATCGCTCCTAAAGTCACCGGTCGGACTGCAGCAAGTCACCAAGTCAGAGAGGAATCGCCATCGGAGGAAATAGAAAGAAGAAAAGTGAGAAAAGACTAACTTTTCACGATTTTAAAGCTTTTAACACTAACTCTGAGACTATTGTGACGAATCTGGTTTGTCAGATTGAAGCTCAACAGAAGGCGTTCTTGAACGAGATGCTGAAGATGTTCAGACTACCAGGATATGTCCCTACAGAAGGTACACCTGAGTCTGGGGGAAATAACACTACACTGCCAATGGATGGTAATATTGGGCGATGGGCCAAGGAAAGAATCCATAACTACCACACCAATGGCACTATATACTCAATAGAACCTGTAACCATGAGGTTAAGGACTGTAAAACCTCTATTTCAATATATTTGGACCATCGTGCAACTTAACGACCTTTGGATGATGGTTGGATTACCATAGATTTACTCCTGATCCTTTTAACCTAAGTTCACTAGATAAAACAAGTGTTTGTCATTATACTGAATTCGAAAGAAGGAAATGAATCACTGTTAGATAAGCATTATGATTCTTACATTTCTCGACATCCACTGATAAGATGCTTAGTTAATAAGGGAATTATTGGAAGGAAGATGATTAAATTCAGATTGGATTCTATAACCAAGGAACCTCAGATGATGTAATAGAGGATGTATTTCGAGATTGCTGAATGGATGGATATGATTCATATCTATAAATGAGTGCATGAGCAAAAAAATGAGAACTATCAAGAGTAGCTAGTAAATAAATAAATAGCACTCAAGTAGAGTTAAAGACGGCTATATCGGTATGAATTTTGACAAGGCAGAAGGTTTTTAAAGGCAGATCTAAGAGTGGATACAAGGATAAAGTCAAAATTATGGCATTGATAGTATTCGGATTAGTACAAGTAATACTGAGTTATGCCCAATGTCGAGTGAGATGATTAAGTAAAGACCAAAAGAGTTTAGCTGAATTAATGAATTTATAAGCAAATACCCTAATGCTTATAGATAGACTTGGGATACGTAATGAGTAAATAGTCAGAAGATGCTTTTTGAGATATACGAAAGAGAGATCAGGGTAGAACATCAGTGATAAAATAGATGTAAGCTACTGAGTGCAATATGAGATTTTTTACGATAGTCTTTGAAAAATCATAAGAGATGAAGGAACTAGACAAGCTCTTAAGACCTTTATACCAGATTTCGCTAGTTCAAGCTCTTTTGGACTAGATGTTGTAATGGGTAAGCGTTATGAACATTGTCTGAATCATATGGATGGACAAAATTTGGATGCAACCTAAATCGACTTGAGATGGCAGACTTTGATGTCATCTTGGGAATAGACTGGTTGTCTCAACACTTTACAAATGATTATGTGCATAGAAGAGGTTATCATTTAAGAACAAAGATGACACATAATTTGATTTTATTGGAAGCATATTGCTTAGGAAGCGAAAGCTCATCCTCTCTGTACAAAAGGCGAATAGATGCTTTGAAAAGAAAGGAGTTGGATATATGGTATCTGTGGTAAATGCTACTAAAGAAGCACCACAGATGGAAGATACTAATGTGATGCATAAATTCCCTGATGTATTTCCAAGAGGCTTACCCGGGTTGCCACCTGATCATGCAACCGAGTTCATTATCGACTTATTACCTGGGATGGAACCTGTGTCAAAGGCACCTTATAAAGTAGCTCCTATGGAGTTGAAGAAATTGATACTCAACTATGGGATTTCTTAGACAAAGGCTTTAATCGGCTAAGTATTGCATCACGGGGAGTGCCAATGCAATTCATCAAGAAGAAGGACGGTAGTGTCAGATTATGTATAGACTACCAGGAACTAAACAAGCTCACTATCAAGAATCGATTTCTACTACCTCAGATTAATGACTTGTTTAATCAGCTACAAGGAGCAAAGGTATTCCCTAAGATTGACCTTGGATGGAGTATCGTCAAATGAAGAATTTGGACAGAGATATTCTGAAGACTGTTTTTAGGACGAGGTATGGACATTATGAGTTCCTTGTAACGTCGTTCAGATTGACCAACGCCCCAGCGTCTTTCATGGAATCGATGAATCGAGTGTTTCATGATATGTTGGATACTTCGGTCATCGTATTCATTGACAACATCTTGGTCTACTCAAAGGACAGGGAGACTCATGCAACACATTTGAGAGCAGCCCTACAACGACTGAGAAGGGGGAAGCTTTGCGCCAAGTTCAAGAAATGTGAATTTCGGATGAAGGAAGTGGCCTTCTTGGGTCACATAGTATTTGTAGACGGTATCAAGGTAGATCCAAGCAAAATCGCAACTATAGTAGGATGGGATGCACCAAAATCAGTTGCAAATATTCGTAGTTTCCTTGGATTGACTAGTTACTATAGAAGATTCATGGAAGACTACTCAAGAATCACTGTTACACTTACTAGACTAACCAAGAAAGGAGAAAAGTTCATATGGATAGATGAATGTGAGAAGTGCTTTCAGACTTTGAAGTCAAGACTAGTCTCTGCACCTATCTTGACCATCCCAGCACCAGGCTTGCCGTTCACCCTATATATGAATGCCTCAGGGTTGGGTCTTGGATGTGTGTTGATGTAAGGAGAATAGGTGATTGTCTACGCATCAAGACAGTTGAAAGAGCATGAGAAGAACTATCCTATGCATGATCTAGAGTTAGCAGTGGTTATTAACGCAATCAAGACTTGGAGGCACTACCTTTATGGTGAAAAGTTTTAGATTATGTCAGATCACAAGAGTTTAACTTGCCTTTTTATTTAGAAGGACCTGGATATGAGACAGAGGAGATTGCTAGAGCTATTAAAATATTATGATTGTGACATCAAGTTACATCTGGATAAGGCAAACATTATGGCCAATGCCTTAAGCAAAAAGTGGGCATTGAAACTTGAGGCAGTACCTAGTACAAATGCTACACTGTATGCTACAGCCTCAGGGTCAATAGAGAATGATAAAGAGCATATATTAGAGACTGCAGGAGATCCAGTGGAACAGGGCTTAATTCATAAGTTCACATTGATGTTCGCAGCTTTAAAGATCTCATCGGATCTAATAGATGATGTCAAAGTAGCAATCCTACAGGATCCACACTTCAAGACTGTGCAAGAAGATCTAGAGAAGGGTAAAAGCAACCCTGATTTTACCATTGATTCAGACAAGGTACTCAGGTGTCGTGGACGATTATGTATAACTGAGAGTGAGAACTCAAATATCAGAGATAGAGTTAGGACAGAAGCTCATTACACCCCATATTCGGTACATCCAGGAAGCACCAAGATGTACCATGATTTAAGAAGACTATATTAGTGGAGGGGTATGAAAGCGGATGTAGCTCGATTCGTATTTCAATGTCTAAATTGCCAGCAAGTTAAAGTAGAAAGGCAGAGACCCGCAACTTTGCTACAACCACTATCGGAGCCAGCATGGAAGTGGGATTGTATCACAATGGATTTCATCACTGGCCTACCTTTGACACTAAGATCGGTGGATGGAGTATGGGTTATAGTCGATCGACTTACCAAGACAGCTTGCTTCATCGCTGTCAGACCTTAGTATACCATGGATAAGCAGGCCAAGCTATATGTGGATAATATAGTCAGACTTCATGGCGTCCCAGAGAGTATAGTATCTGACAAAGACCCCCGTTTTACATCAAAGTTCTTGGAAGGATTACAGAAAGCCATGGGAACCAAGTTGAAGTTTAGTACAACTTTTCATCCTCAGATAGATGGGCAGTCAGAAAGAACTATTCAAATCTTAGAAGATATGCTCCGAGTGTGTGCCCTAGATTTCAAAGGAGCTTGGGACGAGAAGCTATCGCTTATCGAGTTTGCTTATAACAGTAGTTACCAGGCTACGATCCAAATGGCTCCATATGAGGCACTCTATGGGAAGAAATGTCGTACACCTCTGTTATGGAATGAGGTGGGAGAGAGAAGGATTGTAGGACCGGAGTTCATCGAAGAAACTTGTCGAGCGATTGATTAAATTAAGGAAAGAATGAAGACAGCTCAAGTTCAACAAAAGCACAATGCAGATAACCGATGTCGAGATCTGGAGTTTATAGTGGGTGATAAGGTGTTCTTGAAGATATCACCTGTGCGAGGTCTGAAACGGTTTGGTAAGAAGGGAAAGCTATGCCCTAGGTATGTGGGACCATACGATATTTTGACCAGACGTGGCAATGTGACATATCAACTGGCTCTACCACCATCCATGTCAAGCGTTCATGATGTGTTTCATGTTTCTTTATTGAAGAAGTATGTCAGGGATCCATTATACATCTTGACAGCAGAGCCACTAGACTTGATGAGAGGACTTGACATTTGAAGTGGTACCTGTGATGCTCACAAGCCGAAAGGTACAACATCTCCGAAGCAAAAATAGCCATTATGTGAAAGTGCATTGGAAAAGGCAAGATGTAGAAGAAATCACTTGGGAGGAAGAGAACGCGATGCGAAAGGAGGTCACACCCCAATTCCGCACTGTTCGAAGAATGGTGTGATGAACCGTTAAATAACCAACGGTTCAACCGGGATCTCTAATAGGCCATCCCGCGTTATCCAAACTTTACACACATCCACAATCATAATCGGAGTAAATACACAATAAGCGGAAATCTTATAAATAAATGAGCGAGAACTAAGATGATATTAATAATTTAATAGAAAATTATTTCTAGTATCCACCGAGACATAAGTAAATATCAATACAAGTCTTTAATAAATCCAAATAAAAGAAATCTATAAAATATCTAATCGAATACACACGAGTTGCACTCGCAGAGGAGTCGTGTGTATCATCTTCCAGCTCCGGCGTCCATTGCTTGCTATATTCCCGTACGCGAGACGCGTTCATATAATCTTCGATTTGTGTAACCTTGCATCATCAACTAAAAATATTCGACGTCGAGGGGTGAGCACACAACACGGCTCGGTGAGTAGCCAAAACAATGCAACAATACATATGCATGCAAAAAGTCAATTTATATCTTTGGTTCGGTTTATAGTTTGCAATGCGCAATAGAAAGGTTGGGTGGTCAAAGGTTAACGTTTATTGACACCGCCTCTATACACGGGGTGTGGAAGCCCGCCCGAAGGTTAAAGTTTATCGTCGTCCCCATCCACCCTACCATAACATTATACAACAAAGGTTAACGTTTATTGCTATATAATGCTATACTAACACGTAAGCCCCCGTTAGCGAGGGCTTGCAAGCCGGGCTCGCTACTAACCAATCCTAATGCCAAACGCAGTGTATCCAAGGCCTCACCCGGGCATCCCTCGGAATGCCCATAGAGATAGAGCTAAGGCCCCCGGTAGAGTCGGAGACTACAAGGACCGAGACCACCTCCCCCGATACTCTACGACATAATAGTTCCGCTAAGGTAATGGCGATCCGGCGATGTCAATGCACAAGACTTGAGTTAGAGATAGAGCTAAAGTCTTTGAGACCCGCCAAAGGTTAACGTTTATTGGCGTTCTCATCACACCTCCCACGATACTCGCTCGCATCAAGCACATCAACCACACACATACAAGCACATGCCTATTCCTATCATCATCATCATCATCATGTTATAAACAATAAAGTAAATATGCATGAACAAGTAATAGAAATATTGGATGGCATCTTTGTATGCACATTACAAACATATTCGCATAGAATCAAGCATGGCATAGGACTCAAGAAATTGAAAACAGTTTATTATTAACCAATTTAGTTTGGAGTTAAGGTTCCTCACCTTAGCTTGCTAAAAGATATTTTTCCAAGCTTTAGAATCACCGTTATAACGTTATTATATTGCTAGCAAACCTAACAAAGTCGATAGAATTTAATTAGAATTAATTCAGAATTTAAAACCATTCCGTCGGCGAGGGTCGATGCTAGGGTCGATGCTAGGGTCGATGGGTCTATCGACCCTCCCCTCATTCCGAACTTCCCGAATGCTGAGGGTCGATGGTCGAAACACCTAGGGTCGGATGGTCTATCGACCCTCGGTGCGACCCTCGATGCACTCCGGTCCAATTTCCACTTTTAAATCCACTCTTCGTGTTTGGGGTCCTATGGCTTGCTACCTACATTCATTCAACGGTCATTCCATGGTCTAGAACCATGTATAATCCATCTAAATAGTTTTCATGCATCATCCTATGGTTTTCCATGAAAACCTAACCATGAATGGATGGTTTGGGTTTCTCCGAAATCCTACACTCAACCATATCTAACCTAAGGTCCGTAGAAACTCATGGAATTAGTATCCATACCTGAGAAGATTACTTTTCTCCGGAATTTCTTCTCCTTTTTGCTAAGTCTTCCTCCTTGTCTCCTTTCTTCCTCTTTTCCTTCTTCTCTCTTTCTCTCAATTCAATTAGGGTTGTGAAAGGAGTGAGGGTGGCTTAGGGACGTCCTTTAAATAGAGTAGGAATGTCCTATAATAGTCCCATTGAGATTCGAAAAGAATCCCAATCGAAAATTAGGAAATTTCCTAATTTCTATTTCCGAAACCGAGGGTCGATGGGAGGGTCGATGATCCCGTCGACCCTAGGGTCTTAAGCTGTCCGACCCTCCCTTCAAATCGAGGGTCGACATTCCGTTTTTGGGAGGTCCGACCCTGCCTGGCTGGGTGTGCGACCCTCCCTTAAAATAAAGTGTTTTTGGGTCGATTTGATACATGGGATCTCGATCTCCTTCATGCCCTTGGTCCATTTGACTCGACCATGATGGGTAAACCTGGTCCAAGGTGGTAAGACCGGGTTAGATTGACACGGGTCTTACAACTCCCCCCAACTTATAAAAATTTCGTCCTCGACGAAATTGTGCATACCTTTTCGAATCAAATAAGTGTGGGTCCTGCTTTCGCATAGCATTCTCTTCTTCCCATGTAATCTCTTCCATGTCTCTACTTTTCCATGTGACCTTAACATAGTAGATATCTCCATTGCGTAGGGCGTTGAACCTTTCGACTAGTGATTTCCGTTGGTGTTACTTCAAATGTCAAATCATCGGTCAATTACGGCAAATCTACTGTCAACACGTCGCGTCGAATCCTTGACATACTTCTTCAATAGAGAAATGTGAAATACGTCGTGCACACTTGACATAGATGGTGGTAATGCCAAGCGATAAGCTACTTTTCCACGCTTAGCTAGAATTTCATATGGTCCGACATATCTTGGACTTAATTTTCCTTTTCCGTCCGAATCTCTTCAATCCTCTCATAGGCGATACTTTCAAAAATACTTTATCACCTACGGCGAACTCTAGATCTCTTCGTCGAGTATCCGCATATTGCTTCGGCGGTTCGAGCTGTTTTCACTCTCTCCTTGATGATGTCGACCACTTTCGACAAGTCTCTTCAACAAATTCCGGTCCAACAATACTACGTTCTCCAACTTCATTCCAAAACAAGGGAGTTCGACACTTCCCGCCATTCGAGTGCTTCATAAGGTGACATCGTATAGTAGCCGATAGCCTTGTTATTGTAAGCGAACTTCGATCAATGGTAACTTTTCGTCCCATGATCCTTTGAAATCAATCACACATGCTCGTAGCATATCTTCTAGAATCTGGATTGTACGCGCCCGGCGTCCGGGCGCCTACGTGGGTGGAATGCGATCCTGAACTTCAATGTTGTACCCATAGCCTTTTGCGAGTCCTTCCCAAAATTTGGAAGTAAATCGTGGATCTCTATCGGACACAATACTTTACGGTACACCGTGTAACCGAACAATATTATCCACATACGGCTTTGCTAACCTTTCCGGGTATCTTGGGGGTCGTATCGGTATGAAGCGAGCTGTCTTAGTCGGACGGTCCACAATCACCCAAAGCTGCGTCAACTTCTCGAGGAGTCAATGGTAGTCTGTGGCGAAGTCCATAGTGATGCGGTCCCATTTCCATGCTGGTTCCGGTAATGGCCGTAAGCGATCCTGCGGGTCTTTGTCGTTCCGCCTTTACCTTCGACAATTTAGGCATTGAGACACGAACTTGGCTACATCTGCCCTTCATTCCCCTCCACCAATACGGTTTCTTTAGATCATGATACATTTTTGTGCTTCCGGGATGTATCGAGTAGATGGTGGTATGGGCTTCCTTCATCGGTCGGTGTCTAATGTCCATACTTTTCGTTTCAGGTTCACATATTCTCCCTTTATATTTCAGTACCTTCTCGTCATCTAAGGTGAACTCGGGGTTGGTCCTACCTTTCTCAATATCTTCTTGTCTTTGTTCTCGAGATAAGGATCAGCTTTGATAGCTGTCTTCACTTCGTCCACTATATCCGGTATAATCTTCAATGCCGCGAACATATTTGAAAATCGATGAATAAACCCTTGGCTAGCTGATTCATCCGTTGTATCTATCACATATTGTTCGTTGCCGTGATTAAACACCATTCCGTTGGTATACATTCTTTGCGGTCGTGCTAACTTCTCCTTGAGATTTTATCATTGCTTTTACGCTCCAATGCATCCGCTACCCCGTTCGCTTTTCCCGGATGATCTTTGGATATCACAATCATAGTCTTTCAATAGTTCCAGCCATCTTCTTTGTCTCATATTCAACTCCTTCGATTAAATAGATAAGTAAGACTTTTTATGGTCCGACTTAATCCGAAATTTCTCCCGGTTATAGGTAATGTCTCCATATCTTGGCGGCATGTACTCTTGCCGCTAACTCCAAATCATGAGTGGGGTAATTTTTCTCATGTACCTTCAAGCGTCTCGAGGCATACGCAACTACTTGCTCTCCTTGCATAAGCACACATCCTAGTCCCAATCCCGATGCATCGGTGTATAAGGTAAATGTCCGTCCCGGAGCGGGAATGGTCAAAATTGGGGCGGATATCAATCCGGTCTTTAGTGTTTGAAAACTCTTTTCACACTTATCCGTCCATACAAATTTTTCTCCTTTCTTGGTCGGGCCGGTGAGAGAATACGGCAATCCGAGAATAGTCTTCTACGAATCTCCGATAATATCCGGCTAGACCCGGGAAACTTCTAATTTACGAAACACTCTTTGGTGCTTCCCACTTCACAATAGCCTCGATCTTCTTGGGGTCCACTTTGATTCCTTACGCGGATACTACATGGCCTAGAAAGGCGACTTCACTTAGCCAAAACTCACACTTCGAAAATTTGGCGTATAACTTCTCTTTCCTTAAGCGCTGTGGGGCTGCGTTTAGGTTCTTGACATGGGTTTCCTTGTCTTTGGAGTATACCAATATGTCATCAATAAATACTATAACCGGCGTATCCAACATATCGTGGAAAACTTCGGTTCATAAGTTCCATGAATGTTGCCGGTGCATTAGTTAATCCGAAGGACATCACTAAGAACTCATAATGTCCGTATCTTGTCTGAAAGCTGTCTTGAATGTCACCTTCTTTAATCTTCGGTTGATGATAGCTTTGATCGAAGATCGATCTTTGAAAATACCTTCGCTCCTTGTAGCCGGTCGAACAAGTCATCGATCTCGGGTAGTGGATATCGATTCTTGATTGTCGGCTTATTCAACTCTCGATAGTCGATACATAATCGAACACTACCATCCTTCTTCTTTACGAACAACACCGGTGCTCCCCATGGAGATATCTTGGGTCTAATATAACCCTTATCCGGCGGTTCTTGTAATTGCACTTTTAATTCCTTCAATTCGGTAGGAGCCATTCTATACGGTGCTTTTGATACCGGTGCGGCTCCGGGTATCGGGTCTATTACAAACTCCGTGACCCGGTCGGGCGGTAATCCGGGTAGTTCCTCGGAAATACATCCGGGTAATCCCGCCCGGCGTCAATATCTTCCATTCGGTGGCGCGTCCTTGGTTAGGTCGACCCCCGATACTAGATATCCGGCGGCTCCCTTTTCAAGGCACTTCTTAGCCTTTAATGCTGAGAGTATGAGCTTGCGTCTTTTGGGAAGTTTGGTTCCCGAGAAACCGAATTCTGCTCCTTCTTTGTCTTTGAACGTTAGCTTCTTCTCGGCGCCTAACAGATTTGCGAGAATGCCGAGCTAACCAGTCCATTCCCAAGATGACATCGAAGTCGGCCATCTCAAGTTGTATTAAAGTTGCATCCAAGGTTTTCTCGCCGATGAGAGGCCGGACATGGTCCATAACCTTTCTCTAATTCCACTTCTAATCCCATCGGTGACCGTACAAGTAACTTGTAGTCTAATGTTTTGATGGGTAAATTGGTCTTCTTTCCAAACGACACGGATATAAATGAATGCGTAGCTCTCGAATCAAAGAGTACTCGGCTGGTATGCCATTGATAGGTACAATACCCGTGATCCGTTTTTACTTAGTCTACATGCTCAATCAATGAAATTATAATCTTAAAAGTTTCGGTCGTTCTCAGCGACCACATCGGGCGATGCGGCTGCATCCTCTGATGTAACGGCATATACCCGTCCTTGATGTAGCGCTTCTTGGGTTTTGGACATTCTCTTGCCATATGCCCCGGTTGGTTGCGGTTATAACGCTTCGGGGCTTGGAATTTGGCTTTGGCTGTGGTTGAGCTGCGGAAGTAGACTTTGGTGCGAGTGGCAAAATTCCGAGGGCGAAAAGGTTTATACGTCCTATTATTGCCTCCGTTGTAGGAGTTTCCGGCTGGTCTCTTGATGCCTCCGTTGCGGGAGAAATAACTCTCCTTACGGCTCGATTCGATCACTTCGAGCAATCCGGACGGCCTCGTTGTAGATTTTCTTCTCTAAGCCCGAACATTTTCTCTTATGCTTCCTCTTAGTCCCGACGAACCTACGGGTTTTTGTATCTTCTTCTTGCATGCTAGCCGGTGCGAAGAAAAACAGTTCTTCGTAGCGCTGTTGGTATGAGTCTACGGACATCCGCCCCCGGTACGGGACTCGAGAATTCCTTCTCCATTGAATCTCTGAAGCTTCTTGGAAAATACTTCTCGAAGAATGCTTCTTTATATATTAACCACGTCGGTAGGGCGTGCTTGGTCAATAAGTACGTCATTGTAGATTTCCACCAATGGTGTGCGTCGCCTTTGAGCATGAAGGTGGGCGCATAGTACTTTCTCTTCCTCGGTAATAGTCATCATAAGGAAGTTCCTTTCCATTTCGTCTATCCGGTGTGCTGGCCACGGTGGATCGGGCGGCCTGCCGTTGAATTCCCTCGGTTTCATCTTCAAAAATCTCTCCACTAATCGGGAGTGATCCGGTTGATTTTGGTATGCCCCAAACATAGGGGGTGGATCGCGATAGTTCCCTTGGGCTGCTTACGGGACTTGCCCTGGAATTGGTGCAGCCGGTTGTTGAGGTGTCCGTTGAGCTGGGTGATTACCCGCCGGCGTGCTGCACTAGCTTGCCCGGTGTGCATGGTTGCGGCCTGAGTGGCTTGAAACATAACTCCCATTGCAACCTGCATTTGAGCTTGTGCGTGTTGCATTTGTTGTAGCTGTTGTGCCCGATTCATAACCACGGTTGCTAGCTCCGGTGGTGGAGGTGGCAAATTTGTAGGGCCTGCTGGTTCCCGGATTACCCTGTGCATGGTTATTCTCTTGACTAGTCTCCTCCGCCGGTGGTGGTGGTGGGGCCGTATTTTGGTCTGTCGGGTAACTCTACCGCCGGACATAATTTCTTTTCGGTGATTGTCGGTGCCCGAAAATTCATCAAGGTAGGTTAGAACTCATTTATATCTCATGTAGGCACACTAACCGATAAGAAATTTCAATTTCTAACTCATTTTATAAAAAAAAATACTGTCTTTTCTATGCGGGGTCGATGGTGAGGGTCGTTTGGTAGGTCCGACCACGGGTATTCGACCCACGGGAATGACCTGTTCTTCCCGAGGCGAGGGTCGACGCGGTCGATGGGTGTCCGACCCTCGGTCCGACCCTCGATTTTACGTCGATTCCCGAGAGCCGGGGTCGATGGGAGGGTCGATCCGGTCGATGGTGTCGGTCGGACGTGTCCGGGCCCTCGGACCAAAAATCAGATTTTTAAGATCCGATTTTGGGTCATTTCTCCCTTGTTCCTCCTCCGTTTCGACTCGCCTCCACTCTACGAGTTGCTACGGTGCTACTCCACCTGTTCTTGGTCGGTTTAACTCCGGGTTTCGACGTCCACGTCATCCCTACAGGTATATCCTCTCACCTTTACCTGTTTTTAGGTTTTCTTTTCTAGGTTTTTGCTCATTTAACTTGTATTTTTCAAATTAAACTTTTTCCAACCGTAAAAATTCGATTTTTATTGGGGGCTTTTGTTATTGGGGTCTTGAGGAACGAAAGCCCTCAAAAATGTTTGAGTTTCATCGGTTGGTTATCGAGAAACTTAGAATTTTCTCTTTTTGCCCTAATTTGTCGACATTTTTGATTTTTCTTGAATTTCTTCAAATTGGACATCGTCAGTTAAAATTTCCTACTGTATGCGGGTCGTAGGACATGTTCTAACCTACGTAGTTTCTCATGCCCTCTTATATGGTGAGAAATGGGGCTCTATTTTTAAATTTTTTGGATTTTTATCCTATTAACTCCTTGTTTCCTTTCTCCTTCCTATTTTTGCAGATACTATGGCCCGTACCAAAGTACCAAGATTGCGTGATCCACTTCGCTTCCGTTCGAATGAAGCTGAGGCACAGTATGCTGACTATGCCCGTAAGAAAGTGGAAGGGGGTCGCATGGTGAACTTGGCTGAGCTAGCCTTGTTCAATGTAGAGGGAGCATTTGGTGATATGGGGTGGCTCCCTGTCATCACATACGATGCGTGCACATGTCCCGACTTGGTACGCCCGGTTCTATTGTAATCTCGGGTGGTGGGGAATTACAATGGCGTTGAGCACGGCCGGGGAGTTGCGCATCACTAGCTACGTCAAGGGGGTGCACATCTCCTTTGATTATCGGCGGCTGGCCGATCTGTTGGGCATTACCTATGATGGCCCTATGGTGTCTTGCGGCGCCGGGAGAGCCACAGTTTGTTGAGATGGAGATGAGGGCGAGAGATCGACAACCCGGTTGCTCCGTCCCGATAGATGGCGGATGAGAGCTTGCTACTTGCGTCCAGCTCCCCGGGTCTTACGCAAGATTATCCGGCATAATCTGATCCCGCGAGTGGGCATTATGAGAGGGTCTCTCGGCTGACTCGGTTCTTGATCTCTTGCATCCGCACTCGCCCGGCCCGGTCGCGCCTTCCTTACATCATCATGCGGGCGATGATTAGTGCCACATTGTCCGGTCATAGGGGTAATCTACCCTATGGGCGCATGATTACGAGCGCCTGACCCGTGCGGGGGTGGATCCGGTAGATGAGAAGATCCGGGAGAAGACCTTCTCGTCGCCTCTAGATTGGGAGGCTATCCGCAAGATGGGGCTGCGAGATGCGGAGGTTAGCGATGAGGAGAGGAACGCGATGGTGCGCCCTCACGCTCGGGTTGAGATGGCTGATCCTGAGGCGCTGCTGCTAGGGCTCGTGGGGATCCGGTCGGCGATGGCGATCGCATGTATATGGATGTCGATGCGATACCACCGCCATCACCCACACATGCGGATAGGGCTGGTACTCTGGCTGCGGCGGCCTGGTCACGGAGACCCGTCCTTCTCATGGTGCTGGTCCTTCACGCCCACCAGGTGATGACGTGCTGAGTATGTTTCGCGAGATTAGAGAGGCTCGGCGCGCGCCGGATCCGAGGATAGGGGAGCTCCTAGGCGCCCGGCGCCGGGCCGATCGGAGGGTGGCTGATCTCACGGCTAGTCTGCGGGCGACTCGGACCCGGGTGGCATGGTTGACTAGGGTCTATGCCGAGGGACTATGGCGGGAGACCGTGAGGCACCGCCTCCTCCTTCGCCTCCGGCTTCTTGATTTGTACTTTACTTTTCTTGTACTACGAGTAACTGTCCGGGTTGTGGGCTGTACTGCGCTTTAGCGATGTATATACGTTTTGTTTCTCTCACTCATTGTATGTAACTTGGTTTTCCCTTTAATAGATGCATTATTCTCTTTTTAATTCGGTTTCAATCATCACTTGTGCTTACGGTGTGTTTGTATTAAAGCTTTTAATTTATCCTATCTCGGTTCACAATGGTCTTGAATGCGTGTCGGTTCGGCGGGCAAAGCTCGAGAAGCTCGATACCAAGTTGTCACACCCCAATTCTGCCCTGTTCAGAATGGTGTGATGAACCGCTAAATAACCAACGGTTCAACCGGGATCTCTAATAGGCCATCCCCAGCGTTATCCAAACTTTACACACATCCACAATCATAATCGGAGTAAATACACAATAGCGGAAATCTTATAAATAAATGAACCGAGAACTAAGATGATATTAATAATTTAATAGAAAATTATTCCGTATCAACTGAGACATAAGTAAATATCAATACAAGTCTTTAATAAATCCAAATAAAAGAAATCTATAAAATATCTAATCGAATACACACGAGTTGTACTCGCAAGAGGAGTCGTGTGTATCATCTTCGGCTACAACGTCCATTGCTGCTATATTCCCGTCCGCGACGCGTTCATATAATCTTCGGCCGTGTAACCTTGCATCATCAACTAAAAATATTCGACGTCAAGGGGTGAGCACACAACACGGCTCGGTGAGTAGCCAAAACAATGCAACAATACATATGCATGCAAAAATCAATTTATATCTTTGGTCTGGTTTATAGTTTGCAATGCGCAATAGAAAGGTTGGGTGATCAAAGGTTAACATTTATTGATACCGCCTCTATACACGGGGTGTGGAAGCCCGCCCGAAGGTTAACGTTTATCGTCGTCCCCATCCACCCTACCATAACATTATACAACAAAGGTTAACGTTTATTGCTATATAATGCTATACTAACACGTAAGCCCCTGTTAGCGAGGGCTTGCAAACTGGGCTCGCTACTAACCAATCCTAATGCCAAACAGTGTATCCAAGGCCTCACCCCGAATCCCTCGGAATGCCCATAGAGATAGAGCTAAGGCCCCCGGTAGAGTCGGAGACTACAAGGACCGAGACCACCTCCCACGATACTCTACGACATAATAGTTCCGCTAAGGTAATGGCAATCCGACGATGTCAATGCACAAGACTTGAGTTAGAGATAGAGCTAAAGTGCTTGAGACCCGCCAAAGGTTAACGTTTATTGACGTTCTCATCACACCTCCCCTGATACTCGCTCGCATCAAGTACATCAACCACACACATACAAGCACATGCCTATTCCTATCATCATCATCATCATCATCATGTTATAAACAATAAAGTAAATATGCATGAACAAGTAATAGAAATATTGGATGGCATCTTTGTATGCACATTACAAACATATTCGCATAGAATCAAGCATCGCATAGGACTCAAGAAATAGAAAACAGTTTATTATTAACCAATTTAGTTTGGAGTTAAGGTTCCTCACCTTAGCTTGCTAAAAGATATTTTTCCAAGCTTTAGAATCACCATTATAACGTTATTATATTGCTAGCAAACCTAACAAAGTCGATAGAATTTAATTAGAATTAATTCGGAAATTAAAACCATTATGTCAACCGAGGGTCGATGCTAGGGTCGATGGGTCGATGGTCTCGACCCTCCCCTCATTCCGAACTTCCCGAATGTTGAGGGTCGATGGTCGGGAAACACCTAGGGTCGGATGGTCTATCGACCCTCGGTGCGACCCTCGATGCACTTTGGTCCAATTTCCACTTTTAAATCCACTCTTCGTGTTTGGGGTCCTATGGTTTGCTTTCTACATTCATTCAACAGTCATTCCATGGTCTAGAACCATGTATAATCCATCTAAATAGTTTTCATGCATCATCCTATTGTTTTCCATGAAAACCTAACCATGAATGGATGGTTTGGGTTTCTCCGAAATCCTACACTCAACCATATCTAACCTAAGGTCTGTAGAAACTCATGGAATTAGTATCCATACCTGAGAAGATTAATCTTTCTCTGTAATTTCTTCTCCTTTTTGCTAAGTCTTCCTCCTTGTCTCCTTTCTTCCTCTTTTCCTTCTTCTCTCTTTCTCTCAATTCAATTAGGGTTGTGAAAGGAGTGAAATTGGCTTAGGGACGTCCTTTAAATAGAATAGGAATGTCCTATAATAGTCCCATTGAAATTTGGAAAGAATCCCAATCGAAAATTAGGAAATTTCCTAATTTCTATATTCGACAAAAACCGAGGGTCGATGGGAGGGTCGATGATCCCGTCGACCCTAGGGTCTTAAGCTGTCCGACCCTCCCTTCAAATCTGAGGGTCCGACATTACTGTTTTGGGAGGTCCGACCCTGCTTGGCTGGGTGTGCGACCCTCCCTTAAAATAAAGTGTTTTTGGGTCGATTTGATACCCGGGATCTCGATCTCCTTCATGCCCTTGGTCCATTTGACTCGACCATGATGGGTAAACCTGGTCCAAGGTGGTAAGACCGGGTTAGATTGACCACCGATATGCACCGGAGAGACTTTTTGACCCCCTTGGCTTAATTACAACACCAAACACAACACACCAAACTTCCCTTTCATTCCTAAGTCCTTGGGGTTTGGGGAGGGGGGATCTGCCAGGACTAGAAAAAAGTGAAAAAAAAAAAAACGTAAAAAAAAAAAAAAAAAACCAAAAAAATTAAATATAAAAAAATTTTTTTATTTATTTTTGTTTTTTGGGTTTTTTTTTTTTTTTTTTTTTTTTTTTTTTTTTTTTTTTTTTTTTTTTTTTTTATTATTTTTTATTGTGGTAGAATATGGTGTTGGGTTTTTTTTTTTGTGGGGGGGGGGGGAGGGGGGGGGGGCGGCGAAGTTCTTCCCCTTTTATTCTTTTTTTTTCTTTTTTTTTTAAGCTCGCTTGGGGGGGGGGGGGGAAGGGGGGGGAGGAAGTGGCACCGTGGTGCACCGGCCCGGCCACTAGACTCTAGCTCTATCTCTATGCCGTAGGGAGCTCTGCTGGGATTGGGCCTACTGTGATGACATATAGGATTGATTAGTTACGAGCCCAGTTTGCAAGCCCTCGCCAATAGGGGTTTACGTATTGGTATTGGTAGGGCATCAAGGGAAGTGTTGGCGGTGTTTGATTCGAACGCTTTAGCTCTATCTCTATTCTATGGTGGGTGCATGTGGGACGACAGTGATGTTTGATCCATTGGACGGATTCACACACTCGTGTATAGAGTTGCGATGGCCGCCAATCCTTTCTGTAGCACATTGCAAACTTAAAACCAGACTAAAATGTGAATATTACTCATGCATGTTGTTTGTTGCATTGTCTGATTTTCTTACTGAGCTAATTTGTGAGCTCACCTATGTGTACACACTATTTTTAGATCTTGATGCAGGTTACACTATTGAGGACTACATGGATGCTCCAGTATATGGAGGTGTTGCTGCCTTGGAAGTGCAAGCTGGGGAGGACGAGCATGACGCTTCTTGCGAGTGCCCTTTCTGCATGTACCTCTAAGATATTGGATTTATTTATTTTATTTTATTTCAGTTGGATTCATAAATTGTGTAAAGATATTTTATTTAGGTTTTGGTGTGGAGAATAATTGGATAATTTATTTATCAGTAGTGGTACTCAGTTCATTTAATTTAAGACTTTCGTTGTATTTTATTATATTTTGATTATGGTTATGTACAACGGTTTGTATGAGTGGACACGGTCTTATTGAGATCCTGGTGTAAACCGTTGGTTCAGTAACGATTCATCACACTTCTGGTTCAGCTGGAATTAGGGTTTGACAACTCAGTAGAAGGAGTTCTTGAACGAAATGCTGAAGATGTTCAGACCACCGGGATATGTCCCTACAAAAGGTACGCCTGAGTCTGGATGGAATAATGCCACACTGGCAATGGATGGTAAAACTAGGCCGATGGGCCAAGGATAGAATCCACAACTACCACACCAATTTCCAACGTCGTCTGCCTATCAAAGGATCTATCCGTACCCACCACCATGGTATGGAACAAATGCATAGGGGCAGAATGACTTAAGCCGAGCAGTGGATAGGTTTTTGAAGTTGAAACCCCCTACCTTCCCCGGGAAACCAGGAAAACCACTATGGCCTGCACACTAGGTTGCTGAGATGGAGAAGAACTTTCGTCAGATGACTTGCACGAAGGATGAGAAGGTGCTATTTGCTACTCACATGCTCAAGGAAAATGCTAATGCCTGGTGGAATTCTACCCGAACATACGTGGAGATGAAGCACACTCAGATCACTTGGGAAATATTCAAGGGAGCCTTCTTTGATAAGTACTTTCCTAAGAGCTTTTGTGATCAAATGGAGAAGGAATTCCTTAACCTACAACAATCCCAGTTGAATGTTGATGCGTACTAGTAGAGGTACGAAGAGCTGTTTTTCTTTGCTCCAGCAAGCATGCAAGAGGAGGAAACCAAGACCCGTAGGTTCACCACGGGATTGCGAGGAAGTATCCAAGAGCATGTCTTGGGTTTGGAGAAGAAGGTGTATAACAAGGACGTGCAAATTGCTAGGGTGATTGAATCAACCCAAAGAGATAGCTTTTTTGCTCAAAACAGGGGATTAAAGAGGCTTGCTACTACTACTTCGGGTGGAGGGAACACTGGACCATTCTACCCATACAGGGCTCAGTCTGCTGTGGTGCAAGCAAGGAATACTACTGCACCACCACCATCACAGGTAGCTGGACAAAACCCAAATGTTAAATATTTCAACTGCCAACAATTGGGTCATTATGCAAAGACCTGTACTCTACCTAGAAAGCAACTGCCACAGCAAGGGAAGATATTTGCAGTCACCACTGAAGAGGCAGCCGCATCACCTGATGTGGTTACTGGTATGACTCCATCCCTTACTATTTTGTTTACTATTTTGTTATGTATGAACATGTAGAACTAAGGGAAAAGGAAATTTCAGGAACTGTAGATATAGCTGGTGTACCGCCAGAGTACTCTTCGACTCTGGGGCCACACACTCCTTTGTTTCTATGTCTTTTGGGAGCGAATGGAATTACCCGTAAAGTCCTTAACCCCAAGCTTGATAGTTCGCTCTCCGTTGGGAGTAGAAGTGGCGTTGAATGAATGCTATGGGTCGTGTTCAGTTAGTATTGAGGGACGAAACCTAGAAGTAAACTTGGTTCAACTCGAGATGGCAGACTTTGATGTCATTTTGGGAATGGATTGGTTAATCCATCATTCAGCTAGCTTATTATGTGGCAAAAGAAAACTTGTTTTTAAGGATGATAAGGGAAAGGAGTTTAGCTACACTGGAACCAAGTTACCTAGGAAGCAGAAGCTGATCCTCTCTGCCCTAAAAGCTAAGAGATGCTTAGAGAAGGAAGGAGTGGGGTACTTAGTGTCTGTGGTCAACATCATTGCAGAGGTGCCAAAGATGGAAGATATAGATTTGGTACGAGAGTTTCTAGATGTATTTCCAGAGGATCTACCAGGTCTACCTCCAGACAGGGCTACAGAGTTCATGATAGACCTCATGCCAGGGTCGGCGCCGGTGTCTAAGGCGTCGTACAGGATGGTCCCTACAGAATTAAATGAGTTGAAGACCCAGTTACAAGAACTACTAGATAAGGGTTTCATATGACCAAGCATATCACCATGGGGAGCACCTATATTGTTCGTAAAGAAGAAGGACGGTAGCGTACGACTATGTATCGACTACCAAGAGTTGAATAAGTTAACTATCAAGAACCAATACCCTTTGCCTAGGATCGATGATATGTTCGATTAGTTGTAGGGTGCAAAGGTTTTCTCGAAGATTGATCTTAGATCAGGGCATCACCAATTGAAGATCAAGATAGCAGATATTTCGAAAACTGCTTCAGGACAAGGTATGGGCATTGTGAGTTCCTGGTAATGTCCTTCGGATTGACTAACGCTCCAGCGTCGAACTGATGAACTGCGTGTTTCATGACATGTTGGACACTTTGATCATCGTATTCATTGACGACATCTTGGACTACTCAAAAGATAGGGAGGCTCATGCAACACACTTGAGAGCAGCCCTACAACGACTGAGAAGGGAGAAGCATTACGTCAAGTTCAAAAAATGTGAATTTTGACTGAAGGAAGTGGCCTACTTGGGTTACGTAGTATCTGCAGATGGTATCAAGGTAGATCCAAGCAAGATTACAGCTATAGTAGGATGGGATACACCGAAACCAGTTGCAGAGATTCGTAGTTTCCTTGGATTGGCTGGTTACTATAGAAGATTCGTGGAAGACTACTCAAGAATAGTTGTTCCACTTACCAGACTAACCAAAAAAGGAGAAAATTTTATATGGACAGATGAGTGTGAGAAGTGCTTTCAGACTTTGAAGTCAAGACTAGTCTCTGCACCTATCTTGACCATCCCAGCACTAGGCTTGCTGTTTACCCTTTATACGGATGCCTCAGGGTTGGGTCTTGGATGTGTGTTGATGCAAGGAGAACAGGTGATTGCCTATGCATCAAGACAGTTGAAAGAAAACGAGAAGAACTATCCTACACATGATCTGGAGTTAGCAGCGGTCATTCATGCAATCAAGACTTGGAGGCACTACCTTTATGGTGAAAAGTTTTAGATTAAGTCGAATCACAAGAGTTTAACATACCTTTTTATTCAGAAGGACCTGAATATGAGACAGAGGAGATGGCTGGAGCTATAAAATGATTATGATTGTGACATCCAATACCATCCGAGTAAGGCAAACGTTGTGGTTGATGCCTTAAGCAGAAAGTGGGCATTAAAATCTGAGGCAGGACCTAGTATAATTGCTACACTGTGTGCTGCAGCCTCAGGCTCAAAAGAGTGTATGTTGTAGCCTCAGGCTCAATAGAGAATGATAAAGAGCATATATTAGAGACTGCAGGAGATCCATTGGAATAGAGCTTAATTCATAAGTTCACATTGATGTTCGCAGCTTTAAAGATCTTGTCGGATCTAATAGATGAGGTCAAAGTAGAAATCCTACAGGATCCACACCTCAAGACTGTGCAAGAAGATCTAGAGAAGGGTAAAAGCAACCCTGATTTTACCTTGGATCCAGACATGGTACTCAGGTATCGTGGACGATTATGTATACCTGAGAGTGAAAACTCAAATATCAGAGATAGAGTTATGAAAGAAGCTCATTACACCCCATATTCGGTACATCCAGGAAGCACCAAGATGTACCATGATTTAAGAAGACTATATTGGTGGAGGGGTATGAAAGCGGATATAGCTTTATTCGTATTCCAATGTCTAAATTGCCAGCAAGTTAAAGCAAAAAGGCAGTGACCCACAGGTTTGCTAGAACCACTATCAGAGCCAGCATGGAAGTGGGATTGTATCACAATGGATTTCGTCACAGGCCTACCCTTGACACCAAGATCGGTGGATGCAGTATGGGTAATAGTTGATCGACTTACCAAGACAGCTCGCTTCATCACTGTCAGACCTCAGTATACCATGGACAAGTTGACCAAGCTATATGTGGACAATATAGTCAAACTTCATGGCGTCCCAGAGAGTATAGTATCTGACAGAGACCCCCGTTTTACATCAAAGTTCTGGGTAAGATTACAGAAAGCCATGGGAACCAAGTTAAAGTTTAGTACAGATTTTCATCATCAGACAGACGGGCAGTCAGAAAGAACTATTCAAATCTTAGAAGATATGCTCCGAACGTGTGCCCTAGATTTCAAAGGAGCTTGGGATGAGAAGCTATCACTTATCGAGTTTGCTTATAACAATAGTTACCAGGCTACGATTCAAATGTCGTCAATGAATACGATGATCGTACACCTCTGTTATGGAATGAGGTGGGAGAGAGAAGGATTGTAGGACCGCAGTTCGACGAAGAAACTTGTCGAGCTATTGTTCAAATTAAGGAAAGAGTGAAGACAACTCAAGTTAGATAAAAGCACTATGCAGATAACCAACGTCGAGATTTGGAGTTTGCAGTGGGTGATAAGGTGTTCATGAAGATATCACCAATGCGAGGTCTGAAATAGTTTGGTAAGAAGGGAAAGCTATGCCCCAGGTATGTGGGACCATAAGAGATTTTGACCAGACGTGGCAATGTGGCATATCAACTGGCTCTACCACCATCCATGTCAAGCATTCATGATGTGTTTCATGTTTCTTAATTGAAGAAGTATGTCAAGGATCCATCACACATCTCGACAGCAAACCTACCAGACTTGACAGAGGACTTGACATTTAAAGTGGTACCTGTAATGCTCACAAGCTGGAAGGTACAACATCTCCGAAGCAAAGATATCCATTATGTGAAGGTGCATTGAAAAAGCCATGATGTAGAAGAAATCACTTGGGAGGAAGAGAATGCGATGTGAAAGGAATACCCTAACCTTTTCGACGAACAAGGTATGAACAAATTTCGAGGCTGAAATTTATTTTAAGGGTGGTGAAACCTACATGCAAATTTCGGGGACGAAATTTCTTTTAAGGGTGGGGGAGTTGTAAGACCAGCACTCCATGAATCTGATCTAAACCTTTAATTCATGTCGTAACAGATCTTCCAATCATCACAGGGCCAGACAAGACGAACGGATGACAATCAGGTACGAAACGAACCCTAATGTATGATAAATATTTCATACTGATCGATGGTATCGGTCGATCGGTATGTCTACCCAGGCAGACTACTTAGATCCAGAAATGGATCTTTGCATGTCCCATTTTTCAAATATCGAACGTAAGGACTTTCTAACGTAAGGGGACTTCCTAAACTCAATCCTAGTCTATTTAAGGACCCCTAAATCTCTTTAGAACTCTTTCATTGATCCTCACAAACCCTAGAGAGGAGAAAAAGATCGAAAAAGGAGAAAGAGCTAAGGAAGGAGGGAGAGGAGCCGCCGTTTGCCGTTAGACGAAGAACACCCTACTTGCGAACCAACGGTAAGTGCTTGAACCTTCCTCTAAGTTAAGCGTTATAGATGATTAGTCATGAATGGATCAATACCATGCAAGGCGATGAATTGTTCTAAACCTTTAAATTTGCCATTAAACCCTAATACAGTCAATAAACCCAAAATTCAAGTTCTAGGCTGAGGATCATCGAAACTAAGACCTGAATGGAACATGGAACTACTCTAACTTGTTTCTCAGCCCTAGAATGTATAGGAGAAATTCTAGAGTCAATAGGGAGTGACCGACGGAAGGCGAGAACCTAGTTGATGGTCTTCCGAAGGCATACTGGTCGACCGTACCAGTCGCACCATTTGCAACCGGTACCTCTTGGGGATTGGTCTGTGGGGACCGATCGACCATATCAGTCGCACCTTTCCCCACAGTGCCACGATTGATACATGCGACCGGTATGCACTGTGGGAGTGTTTTTGACACAGTTGATTTTTCAACCAACGTAAACCCTAAGAAAACTATTCTAATTCAACCCTAACATCGTGTAAGACCTTGTGATAGCGAGTTTGGATTCTGTGACGTGGAGCAAGTTAGCAATCAACCGTCAGGTAAGGGAATTGGACCTAAACCCTAATAACTTATTAATAGTAAAACGTTGTTAATAATTATGATTCTATGGAATGGTGTTTATGCATACTCACATGTCATCTTTACTTTCAGTTATTATATTGTTCATACATACTTGCTATGCTAGGATGTGACTGTTAGGAATGTGATTATTTTCATTGGTGTGTGGAATGGGAAGGGCCTCGGATCTGGGATCATTCCTCACACTAGCACATTTTCGTATTGTTTCTATCTTAGCATGCTTGGTGAGGGTAGGGTATCAGGGGGAGGAAGTGGCACTGTGGTCTTTGGCCTGGCCACTAGACTCTAGCTTTATCTCTATGCCGGTGGGAGCTGTGCTGGGATAGGGCCTACTATGATGACATATAGGATTGGTTAGTTGCGAGCCCAGTTTACAAGCCCTCACCAATAAGGGCTTACGTGTTGGTATGGGTAGGGCATCAGGAGAAGTATTGGCAGTGTTTAATCTGGACGGTTTAGCTCTATCTCTATTCCATGGTGGGTGCATGTGGGACGACTGTGGTGTTTGATCCATTGGGCAGATTCACACACTCGTGTATAGAGGTGCAGTGGCCGCCAATGCTTTCTATAGCACATTGTAAACTTAAAACCAGACCATAATGTGATTGTTATTCATGCATGATGTATGTTGCATTGTCTGATTGTCTTACTGAGCTAAGTTGTGAGCTCACCCTTGTGTACACACTATTTTTAGGAGTTAATGCAGGTTACACTGTAGAGGACTACATGGACGCTCCAGTTTATGGAGGTGTTGCTACCTTGGATGTGCAAGCAGGGGAAACGAGCATGACGCTTCTTGCGAGTGCCCTTTCTGCTTGTACCTCTAGGATATTGGATTTGTTTAATAATTTATTAATGTTTTGGTATTTTGAATAATTGGTTAATTAAATTATCAATAGAAGTATTCAATTCATTTAATTTAAAACTTCTACTGTATTTTATTATATTCTGATTATGGTTATGTGTAATGGTTTGTATGAGTGGACACGGTCTTACAAAGATCCTGGTGTGGACCGTTAGTTCAGTGACGGTTCACTCACACTTCTGGTTCAGCCAGAATTGGGGTGTGACATTATATACTCGAAAGAACCTGTAACCATGAGGCTAAGAGTTGTGGAACCTCTATTTTCATTTATTTGGACCACCTTGCAACCGACAACCATGGGTCCAATTCAATTCATAGTCAATTTGGTTACCATAGATTTACTTTTGATCCTTCAAATCTAGGTTCACTAGATAAAACAAATGTTCGTCATCATATTAAAATTCGAAAGAAATGAAATGAATTGCTTTTAGATAAACATTCTAATTCTTACAACTCCCGACCTCTGTTGATAAGATGATTGATTAATAAGAAAAATTATGGGAGAGAAGACTATTGAATTCAGAATAATTTCTATAGCCAAGAAACCTTAGATGAAGTAATGGATAATCTATTCTGAGATTGCTAGATAGTTGGATTTGAGTCATTGTCTATAAAAGAGTGTATGAGCAAGAAGTGTGAACTACCAAGAGTAACCAGTAAAGAGTAGACAGCGTTTGAACAAAGTTAAAAATGGCTATATCGGTATGAATTTTGATAAGGCAGAAGATTTCTAAAAGCATATCTAAGAGTAGATACAAGGATGAAACCAAAAATGGTGGTATGGATAGTACTCGGTTTAGCATAATTACTATAGAGTTATTCCCATTGTTGAATAAGAGGATTGAGTAAAAACAAGAGAGTTTGGTGGAATTAATAAAGATATAACATATACCTTAATGCTTATAGGTAAACACGTGGATTATAAAGGGGGTAACAATCAAAAGATGCTTTTCGCGATATATGAAAGAGAGATCAAGGTAGAACAATAGTGATAAAAGAGATGTAAGCTAATGAGTGCAATATGAGATTATTGGCGATAGACCATAAGAGGTAAAGGGGTTAGACGTGCCATTAAGACCTTTATACCAGAGTTTGCTAGCTTGAGCTCCTTTTGGACTAGAGGTTGTATTAGATGAGTATTATGAACAATATCCGAATCGTATTGATGGATGGGAATTGGATGCAAACCTAGTTTGACTTGAGATGACAGACTTTGACGTCATCTTGGGAATGGACTAGTTGTCTTAAGACTCTATAAAGTTGTTATGTGTTAAGAAAAGATTTTCATTCAAGGGCAAAGATGGCACATAATTTAATTTTATTAGAAGCATGTTGCCTAGGAAGCGGAAGCTTATCCTCTCTGCACTAAAGGTGAAGAAAAGCCTTGAAAAAAAAGGAGTTGGATATATGGTATCTATGGTAGACGTTACTAAAGAAGCACCACATATGAAGATATTGATGTGATGCATAAATTCCCTGATGTGTTTTCAGGAGACTTACCCGGGTTGCCACCTGATCATGCGACCGAGTTGTTATCGATTTGTTACCGGGGTCGGCACCGGTGTTTAAGGCACCCTATAGAATAGCTCCTACAGAGTTAAAGAAACTGAAGACTTAACTATAGGAATTATTAGACAAAGGCTCTAATCAGTCAAGTATTTCATCATGGGGAGCGCCAGTGCTATTCGTAAAGAAGAAGAATGGTAGTGTTCGACTGTATATAGACTACCGAGAATTGAATAAGCTCATAATCAATAATTGATACCATTGCTACGGATTGATGACTTGTTCGATCAGCTGCAAGGTGTGAAGGTATTATCTAAGATCGACCTTCGGATGGAATATCATCGGTTGAAGATTAAAGATAGCGACATTCCGAAGACAACTTTCAGAATCAAGTACGGACACTATTAGTTCCTGGTTATGTCGTTGGGATTAACCAATGCCCTTACGTCTTTTAAGGAGCTTATGAACCGGTTGTTCCATGACATGTTGGACACGTCAATCATAGTTTTCGTAGACGATATGTTGGTATATTCCAAAGACGAAAATAGTCCTGTAATGGACCTTAGAGTAGCCTTACAACGATTGAGAAGGACAAAGCTTTATGCCAAGTCCAAGAAGTATGAGATTTGGTTAAATAAAGTGATCTTCTTAGACCACGTAGTTTCACAAAAGGAATAAAAGTGGACCCTAGTAAGATAGAAGAAATCGTAGGGTAAGAAGCACCTAAAAACATTGCAGAGATCAGAAGTTCTTGGGTTGAGATGGTTATTACAGACGATTTAGGGAGGACTACTCTAGGATTGCAATACCTCTTACCAAGCTAACCAAGAATGGAGAAAAGTTCATTTGGACCAACCAATAAGAAGAGTATTTCCAAACTCTAAAAGCAAGGTTGATATCAGCTCCCATCTTGATCATTCTGACATTAGGGAAACCTTTTATTAACCTATACACCGATGCTTTCGAATTGGGTCTAGGATGCATGTTGATGCAAGGTAAACAAGTAATTGTATCTGTTTCAAGACAACCAAGGGAGCATGAGAAGAATTACCTTACGCATGATTTGGAATTAGCAACGGTGATTCATGTAATCAAGACTTAGAGACACGATTTATACAGAGAAGAATGTCAAATTAAATCAGATTACAAGAGTTTATTTATCTCCACACCCAGAAAGAGTTAAACATAAGGATAAGGAGAAGGTTGGAGCTCTTGAAGGATTAAGACTGTGATATTCAGTGTCGCCCGAGCAAGGCTAATATCATAGCGGATGCTTTGAGAAAAAAGTAGAATAATAAAGCCAGAATGAGGGCCTAGTACAAAATCTGCCTTGTATTCCACAACAACAGATTCAGATTTGGAAGAAAAGAAACATATAATAGAAACTTGTGCTGATCTAATTGAGTGAGAACTTATGGATGAACTTATGGAGCAATAGTTCCTCGCTTGCATTCGTAGCATTAAAGATTGTCTCTTATTTGATGGATGAAGTAGAGGCAGCAATTCTGTTAGATTTGTAATTAAGAATGGTGCAAGAAGATCTAGAGAAAGAAAAACCTACCCTGACTTACTTTGGATGCAGAGAAGGTACTTAGATACAGAGGAAGATTCTAAATACCTGAAGGTGAATACTCTGACATCATGAATAGGATAATGATAGGAGTCCATTGTACTCTATATTCAGGACATCCTAGAGTACCAATATATATCATGACCCGAAGAGATTGTACTGGTGGAGAGGAATGAAAATAGATTTGGTTTAGTATGTGTTTCAGTGTTTGGATTATCATCAAGTGAAGGTCGAGAGATAGTGAACAGCGGATTTACTACAACCTTTGTCGGAGTCCATTTGGAAATGGGATTGTTTCACTATGGACTTCGTCACCCATTTACCACTAACTCTCAGATTAGTTGACGCAGTCTGGGTGATTATCGATCATCATACCAAGACAGCTTGTTTCATTGCTATATGACATTAATGTGCCTTGGAGCGGGTAACTAGGCTATGTGTGGATAATATTGCCAGATTGAGTGGTATGCCTGAGAGCATAGTGTTGGATAGAGACCTACATTTTACTTCAAAATTTTGGAAAGGATTACAAAATGTAATGGGAACGAAGTTGAAGTTTAGCACCGCATTTCACCCTCAAAGCAACGGACAGTCGGAGCGGACCATTCAAATTCTATAAGACATTCTCCGAGCCTGTGAAATTGATTTCAAAGGAGCTTGAGATGAGAAGCTGCCACTGATCGATTTTGCTACCACGCTACCATATAGATGTCACCTATGAAGCATATGGTAGGAAATGTTGAGCTCCTCTGTTTTGGAATGAAGTCGGAGAATGAAGAATTGAGACCTGTGTCTGTTGAAGAAACCTGTTGAGTGATAGACAAGATCAAAGAAAGGGCCAAGACAGCTTAAGATTGTTAGAAGAGATGCCAAGACCTTGAGTTCGCTGTAGGTGACAAAGTATTCCTGAAGAAAGCACCTATGCGGGGCTTGAAACAATTCGGTAAGAAGGGAAAGTTGTGTCCTAGATATGTTGGACCCTTACAAAATTTTAGAGAGACTTGGAAGAGTAGTATATCAACTCACGTTACCATTATTTATAGTGTGGACGACATATTTTACGTATCTCTCCTGAAGAAGTACGTTAGGGATCCATCACGAGTATTGACCGTGGATTTACTGGATTTGATATAAGACTTAACTCTCGAAGTGGTGCCCTCCAAACTTATTAGTTGGAAGGTATATCATCTCTGGAACTGGTATTTCTATTCTGTTAAAGTGATCTGAAGAAGCCAAGACCTAGAAGAGATTACATGGGAAGAGAAAAATGCCATGCAAAAATAATATTCCCACCTATTCGACTCCAAAGTACATTCAAATTTTAAGGATGGAATTTCTTTTTAGGGTAGAGGAGTTATAAAATCCATACATGTAAATTTTTGAGGATGGAATTTCTTTTAAGGGTGGTAAAGTTGTGAGACCAGCACCGCATGAACCCAGTCTAACCTTACGTTTTCGTGTCATGACAGGTCTTCCCATCAAAACCGGCTCAAGTGAACCAATTGAATGAAAAAGTCACAAGATCAGGTAAGCAACAAGTCAAATTTAGTATGTATAGTTGACTGTTTTAGTTAGTTTATGGAAGCAACCAGTAAAAATAGTCAAATCAGTAAAATTTGGTTGTGTGATCGACTGTGTGGTCGATGGGTCAAATTTGGATTGGTGTGGTCATCTGTTCTGGATTTGTGTGGTCGATGGATAATGTGACCACAGAATTGACGGTCAAGCCCAGAACTGACTCCGTGTTTAGGAAACTTTCCTAATTGAGAGGACACTCTATGTAAGATCCGTACATTCAAATTTTGAGGACGAAATTTCTTTTAAGGGTGGTGGAGTTGTAAGACCCACACGCCACGAACCCGGTCTAACCTTACATTCTCGTGTCGTGACCGGTCTTCCCATCATAATCGGCTCAAGTGACCAATTGTATGAAGAAACCACAAGATAAGGTAAGCAACGAGTCAAATTTAGTTGGTGTGGTTGACGGTTTAAGATAAGCAACCAGTCAAAAACTAAAAACCAAAAAATTTTGGTCGTGTGGTAGCAGTTTTGAGGGGTGTGGTTGATACGTGTGGTCGACCACACATGAGACCACACAACGTGTGGTCGCATATTTTTTATGTATGGTCGATGGATTCTGCGACCCCACGTGAAACCACACGATGCTGAACTGACTCCGTGTTTGGGAAACTTTCCTAATTTGAGGGGGGCTCTTTCCTAATTAAAGTGGGACTCTATATAGAGGTTTCCCTCTATATAAGGGACGTTCCTTAGTCTCTCTTACTCATTTAGAACCCAAATTGAAACTCTAAACCTAAGAGGAAAAGAAAGAGAGGAAGAGAGGGAGAAGAAGGTTGAGAGAAAGGTTTTACAAGAGAAGGTTCTAGCTCCCTACAACAAGTGAGGTATGGAACTTATCTCTGTAGATGTAGATTCTATTGAATAAGGTTTCTATTATGGATTGGGGATGTCAAACCAATATAATCAATGTGATCCTTTGAGTAAATCTCAAAGATAACCATGAGGGATGGATTAGGGATAATGGTTAATGAAAAACTATAAATAATGGCCATATGATAACCATAGAATGATCCCAAGTGATGAGCCAAGGAATTGACTCAAGAAGAATTCGGATTAAAGATGAAAACTGACCAAACATCATGAGGTCGTAGCCTATGGTCGACCATAGGGTGACCAGAGGGTCAACCACAGCTATTCGGGAAGTTCCCAGAAAAGATGCGGTCGCATAGTGTGGTCACACAAAATGTGACCACAAGGTCCGACCACACAGTGTGTGGTCTCATATATTGCGACCACAGATTTGACCACACGATGACAACAAGCATATTTTGAGACTAAACAAGGTTCTTGACTACTGTAATTTGATAAACTTGAACCCTAAGTTAAATATATTAATTGTTTAGGTTCCCAATAGATTCAAAGGGACTTCCAAAGCTTGGAAGAGGAACAAATATCAATCAAATGTGAGGAAACAAGACCTAAACTAATTGGATATTAACAAGCTGTTTTATTTCATTGTGTCCAATACCATGAATGATTCTATGATTGCTTGCTTGTAATGTGCATCTCACATGTCATCCAATATTATTGTTATATTTTTCTCATGCATATTTATTTATGTCTATTTACAATATGATGATGATGATGCTAGGGATAGACATGTGATTGTATGTATGTGGTTAGTGTGCTTGATGTGAGTGGAGCATCAGGGGGAGGACGTGACATTGTGGTTCATCCTGGTCACCAGACTCTACCTCTATCTCTACTCAAGTCTTGTTAAGTGACATCGTCATGTTGCCATTACCTTAGCAGAACTATTACATCGTAGGGCATCAGGGGAGGTGGTCTCGGACCGTGTAGTCTCTGACTCTGTCGGGGGGCCTTAGCTCTATTTCTATGGATGTATTGAGGGATGCTGGGGTGAGGCCTTGGATACGCTGGATGACATTTAGGATTCGTTAGTTGTGAGCCCAGTTTGCAAGCCCTCACCAGCAGAGGCTTACATGTTGGTATGGGTAGGGCATTAAGGGAAGTGTTATGCGGTGTTTGATCTGGACACTAGCTCTATCTCTATTCCATGGTGAGATGCATGTGGGATGGCAATGGTGTTTGATCCATTGGGCAGATCCACACACTTATGTATAGAGGTGCGGGGGCCTCTAATCCTTTCTATAGCACATTGCAAACTTAAAAATCAGACCAAAGATATGAATTGAATGCATGTATATGTTTGTTACATTATTTTGTTTTCTTACTGAGCTCAAGTTGGAGAGCTGACCCTCGCGTACGCAATTCCTTTAGTTTCTGATGTTGCAGGTATTACGGTTGAAGATTATGTCGACACGCCAACTTATGAACAGGTGGCAGCCATGGATGTACAAGCTGTGGAGGACAAATATGGCTCGTCAAGCTAGTGTTTCAACTATGGATACGCTTAGTGTTTAACTTTCGTATTTGAATATTTGTAATATGTATTAAATTATGTTTTGGTTACTTGGAGATAACTAGAATATTAATTATTTATCATGATTAGACCTCAGTTCATTATTAATAAGACTTCTACTATTTACTTTATTATCTCTGATTAATGTGAAATATATTTTGGTTTAACAAGATTGGCATAGCCTATACGAGATCTTGGTTGAACCGTTGGTTTATTGACGGTTCATCACACCACTCTGGTTGGTCCAGAATTGGGGTGTGACACTCTATATGGAGGTTTTTCCTCTATATAAAGGACATTCCTCTATTTTATTTTACTTTTTTGCTTATTCCCAAACCCTAGAACTAAGAGAGAAAGAAAGAGGTGAAGAAGAAGGAGACTTGGACAGCATAAAGGCTTGAAGGAAGGAGAAAGGGAGTTGCAGGCAGAGGAGTTGCCATTGGAACTTTAACTGACCGCAACGAGGATGAATGGTAAGTACCTTCACTCCGTAGAAGGCTAGGTTACAGTAGAATTATGGATTTAGGATTTTTTGTTGCAAGGAAATCAGATCTAAACTATGCTTTCAATCCTAACATGTTCTTAATAAATTCATAATGGGGACTATAATGATTGCGGTTATATGAATGAATTAAATAATGGATAATGACTGTAGAATGAACATAGGATGGATCCCATTATCGAGCCAAAGGATCGGATCGAAGCCCAAGCATGAATCATCACCTAAAGGCTGTGTGGTCGTAGCACTGGTCGACCATAGTGCGACTAGTGAGTCGACCACAAACTCTCGGGAAGTGACCAGGGGTCACTTGTGTGGTTGACAGTATATGCGACCACAGAGTTGACCACACATTGTGTGGTCGACATATACTGAGATCACTGAGTCGACCACGGAGTCAACCAGTTAATAACAGGAAGCATATTTTGGATACCAAACAAGGTTTTCAACTACTGTAACTTGAGAAAATTAGCCCCTAACTTAAATACATTAATTGTTTAGATTTCCAACTAGTTCAAAGTAATTTCCAAAGCTTGGAAGGGGAACAAACATCAATCACAAGTGAGGAAACAAGACCTAATCTAAAGGGCTAATAACAAGCAACCCTTTTACTCTATTTTCTATTATCAAATTTGATGTCATGCCTTGTATGATTGTTTGTGCATCTCACATGTCATCCAATACTTGTTATATATCTGCTTATGCATATTTAATTTTGTTCACCTATGATATGATGATGATGCTAGGGATAGACATGCGCTTGTGTATGTAGTTGGTGTGTTTGATGTGAGTAGAGCATCAGAGGGAGGACATGGTGTAAGACCCGCACGCCACGAACCCGGTCTAACCTTACATTTTGTGTCGTGACCAGTCTGCATATCATGGTCGAGCCAAGTAGACCAAATGTGTGAAGAAACCCAAGACCTAATAAGAAATTTTACTCAAAAACAATCAAAATGAGGGTAGGGTCGCATGCCTAAACAGGTAGGGTCGACCCCACCTCAAAAGAAGGCCAACCCATGACTTTTTGGTCGTGGGGTCGTAGGGGTCTCGGAGTATCCGACCCCCTCATCGACCCCCTAGCATCGACCCTAGGAAAACAACAAAAAAAGCACCAACCAAAAATTAGGAAACTTTCCTAATTTCAATTGGGACCTTTCCTAAACTCAATGGGACTAATTTTGAGAGGTTTTCCTCAATAAATAGGACGTCCCTAAGCCTCTTTCACTCCTTTTAGAACCCTAATTGAAAGTGAGAGAAAGAGAAGAGAAGGAAGAGAAGAAGAAAAGGAAAACTTGAAGAAAAGGCTAAGGAAGAAGAAGAAGCTCAGAGAAATCTTTGAAACTCAGACTACAGAATGTATGAACCTCAATCCCTATCTGAATTAAAAGCTTAGAATAGATTATGATGAAGTTAGGTTAGGAGAAACCCTAATACCATCCATCCATGGATGAATTCCAATGGAAATCATAGAAAACTATGAAAAGTGAGTAACTTGGAGTTTTGAGCCATAGAACAATCATAGAATGGACTATAAAAGTAAGCCAAAGGACCCAAACATGAAAGAATGGACTATAAGATGAAAAGGTCGACTCAAAACACGTGCGGTCACACGTAGGGTCGATTGGGAATCGACCCTACCAGACCACAGGATCGACCCCTAGCTTTCGGGAAGTCCAGGGAAGCTGCGGTCGCACCTAGGGTCGATGGAACATCCGACCCTAGCATCGACCCTACACCCTGGGGTCGCAGAAAACTGCTACCCTACCTGCGACCCGTCCTGCGACCCTAGCTTAATAGCAAGCCTAAAATTGTCATAATGAATTCTAACTAAAATCTACAGACTTGTTAGGTTTTCCTATTGATATAAAAGTGATTCTTAAAGCTTGAAAGAGGATCTACACTCAAGCAAAGGTGAGGGAACAAGACCTAAACTAATTGGCTAATAATAAACTATTTTTATTTCTTGAGTCCAATGCCATGACTGATTCTATGCGTATATGCTTGTAATGTGCATTTAACATGTCATTCAATATTCATACTATTAATGTTCATACATATTTAATTCTATTTTATTTATAACATGATGATGATGATGATGCTATGAATAGGCATGTGAATGTTTGTGTGTGGTTAGTGTACTTGATGCGAGTGGGGCATCAGGGGGAGGACGTGACATTGTGGTTCAGCCTGGTCACCAGACTCTAGCTCTATCTCTACTCAAGTCTTGTCCACTGACATCGTCGTATCGCCATTACTTTAGCAGAACTATTATGTCGTAGGGTATCAGGGGAGGTGGTCTCGGACCGTGTAATCTTCGACTCTGCCTGGGGGCCTTAGCTCTATCTCTATGGACGTATTGAGGATGCTGGGGTGAGGCCTTGGGTACACCATTTGACATTAGGATTGGTTAGTTTCGAGCCCAGTTTGCAAGCCCTCGCCAGTAGGGGCTTACGTGTTAGTATGGGTAGAGTATCAGGGGAAGTGTAATGCGGTGTGGTCCTAAGCACTTTAGCTCTATCTCTATTCCATGGTGGGTGCATGTGGGACGACAATAAACGTTAACATTTGGGCGGCTTCACACACTCGTGTATAGAGGTGAGGCGGCCACCGAACCTTTCTATAACACATTGCAAACTTATATAACTGACCACAGATATGAATTGAATGCATGCATATGTTTGTTGCATTGTTTTGTTTTCTCACTGAGCTCAAGTTGGAGAGCTGACCCTCGCGCGCGCAATTCTTTTTAGTTTCTGATGTTGCAGGTATTATGATTGAAGATTATGTCGACACGCCCACATATGAACAGGTGGCAACTATGATGAGCAAGCTGTGGACGACGAACATGGTTCATTAAACGAGCGTTCCAACTATAGATACGTTTAGTGTTTAATTTTCGTATTTGAATATTGTAATATGTATTAAATTATATTTTGGTTACTTGGAGATAAATAGAATATTAATTATTTATCATGATTAGACCTCAGTTCATTATCTGTAAGACTTCCGCTATTTACTTTATTATCTCTGATTAATGTGGAATGTGTTTTGGTTTAACATGGTGGGATAGCCTCTACGAGATCCTGGTTGAACCGTTTGTTTATTAACGGTTCATCACACCATTTTGGTTAGTCCAGAATTGGGGTGTGACAACTTGGTATCAGAGCTCTCAAGCCTTCCCATGAAACCTGAATACTTCTACTAGAGTCCATGAACTGAGTTAGGATAATTAAAAGCTTTAATACAAACCCACATAAGCACCTGTGTTGGTTGAGACCGAACTTAAACAAGACAATAATGTACATATAAAATGTGAAACCATATATATACACTCAAACAGAAAGAGAAGACCAAAATTTATCCTGATTAACAAATAATATAGGGTACTATCTATAAGTCGGGCAGTTACCTAAGTATACAAAAGATATAGTACAGTAGCAAGAAGGGAGCATCTGTAAAGCAGAGAAATTGGAATACCGAGTTGGTACTCACAAGATGTGAAACTCGATGTATGACAGAGGAAGAAGGAAAATGGCTAGTAATGCCAAAATCCCTGTTGAGATAAAGGGAAAGATTTCGGGCTAAATCCAACAGAGGTAAGAGAATAATGGCCATACACTAAGAATAAAAGATGATAACGCTATGCTCCTGGGTGACATGGAGACTCAGAATGAGATCCACCACAAGCTGATCCATTACCCGTTGAGCATTAAGTAGAAGTTGCAACTTGACCCCACCACTATCAAGGTCGAAAATGGGTAATGAAAACTCATCTGAGTAGATGCTAAAAAAATGATAATTAGATTAGAGCAAATCAAAGGAGGTGAACAACCAGACCACTCCAGTCAATCTGGACTACCAATTACCTTGGCCACGGTTGTAATAAACTTGGCCCAATATAATACCAGAGCAACAATAGATGAGACCGACTATGCAAGTTGCTATGTAAATCACTACCCAAGTTGCCGATGCTACATCAACACCTCCGGGTCAAACCAAGTATGGTACCAATTGATAGCAACACTGTACCCCCAACACCTGTTAGCTATAACACAGTGCCTACCATACAGCAAGTCCCAATAATGCACATCCCAGTGTAGAAGCTTGGTGCACAACAAGCAGTGTATCAAGGTGGTTGCCCTAATCAGTCATCGATATATGGGATAGCTGCATCATGACAGAATTATCCAACAATGATTGAAGAATATTTTCTAAAGATGAAGCCTCAAACATTTTCAGCAAAGGATCAAATCTATTGTGGTCATATAACTAGATAGGTTTATATAGGATGCAGTGCATTGTTGATTTACTCTTATGATTATAGAGGATGCACATACCAGATTTTAATTTCTCGTGCCTTGACAGGATACCTTCTTGATTTCACCTGTTAAATTAGAGTTATAGATATTGTTTCTTTAGTATTAGTCCTGATTATACCAAACTGAGCCACTCTTATGATCGACAACATGAACAGAGATATGAACTGAATGAACAGTTAAATGTTTAATCATGTTGAGCGTACATCTTTTCGATTTTACCTGATTTACTGATGTACGAAAACTTTCTCCAGATTTATTCCTATAGTGTCTTGACCAATGGCATTATACACTCAATAGAACCTGTAACCAGGAGGTTAAGAATTTTAAAACCTCTATTTTCATGTATTTGGACCACCGTGCAACTTAACGACCTTTTGATGCCGATTGGATTACCACAGATTTACTCCTGATCCTTTAAACCTAAGTTCATTAGATAAAGCAAGTGTTTGTCATTATGCTAAATTGAAAGAAGGAAACGAATTGTTTTGGATAAACATTCTGATTCTTATATTTCTCGACATCCATTGATAAGGTGTTTAGTGATAATGGAATTATTGGAAGAAAGATGATTGGATTCAGATTAAATGCTATGGCCAATGAACCTCAGATGAAATAATGGAGAATCTATTTTGAGATTACTGATTTGATGGATATGAGCCATGTCTATAAAAGAGTGCATGAGCAAAAAGTGAAAACTATCAAGAGTAACTAGGAAAGAGTAGATAGCACTCAAGTAAAGATAAAGATGGTTATATCGGTATGAATTTTGACAAAGCAGAAGATTCCTAAAAGCAAATCTAAGAGTGGATACAAGGATAAAGTCAAAATTGTGGCATTGATAGTATTCAGATTAGTATAAATAATACTGGGTTATGCCAAATGTCGAGTGAGATGATTAAGTAAAGACCAAAAGAGTTTGGTTGGATTAATGAATTTATAAGCATATACCCTAATGCTTATAGATAGACTTGGGGTATGAAGTAACAATCATAAGATATTTTTTCGAGGTATATGAAAGAGAGATCAGGATAGAACAAAAGTGATAAAAGAAATATAAGCTAATGAACTTTTCAAGATATGAGATTATTAGCGATGGACTTTGAAAATCATAAGAGATGAAAGAACTAGACAAGCTCTTATGACCGTTACACCAGATTTTCTAGTTCAAGCCCTTTGGACTAGATGTTGTATTGGATGAGTGTTATTAACAATGTTCGAATCATATGGATGGACAGAATTTGGATGCAACCTAAATCGACTTGAAATGGCAGACTTTGACGTCATCTTGGGAATAGACTGGTTATTTCAATACTCTACAAAGTTGTTATGTGCATAGAAGAGGTTATCATTCAAGAATAAAGACGACATATAAATTAGTTTTATTCGAAGCATGTTGCCTAAGAAGTGAAAGCTAATCCTCTCTATGCTAAAGGCAAAGAGATGCTTTGAAGAGAAAGAAGTTGGATATATGGTATCTGTGGTATAAGTTACCAAAGAAGCACCACAGATGGAAGATATTGATGTGATGTATAAATTTTCAATGTGTTTTCAAGAGACTTACCTGGGTTACCATCTGATCATATGACCGAGTTCGCCATCGACTTGTTACCAAGGACGATACTTATGTCAAAGGCACCTATGGAGTAGTTCCTACGTAGTTGAAGGGATTGAGACTTAACTATGGGAGTTATTAGACAAGGGTTCTAATCGGCTAAGTATTGCATCACGGGGAGCACCAATGCAATCCGTGAAGAAGAAGGACGGTAGTGTCAAATTATGTATAGACTATCGGGAACTAAACAAGCTCACAATCAAGAATCGATAATTATTACCTCAGATCGATGACTTGTTTAAACAGTTGCAAAGAGCAAAGGTAATCTCTAAGGTTGATTTTCAGTCAAGATATCATCAGCTGAAGAATTTGGACAGCGATATCTCGAAGATAGCTGTTAGAATCGGGATTGGACATTATGAGTTCTCGATTTTGACGTTTGGATTAACCAATGCCCTTACATCTTTTATGGAGCTGATGAACTGGGTGTTTCATAACATGTTGGACACGTCGATCATAGTTTTCATAGATGATATTTTGGATTATTCCAAGAATGAAGCAACTCATACAATGGATTTTAGAACAGCTTCACAACAGCTGAAAAGGGAATAGCTTTATGCCAAGTCCAAGAAATATGAGACCCAATTAAACAAAGTGATCTGCTTAGATCACATAGCATCGTAAAAAGGGATTAAAGTGGACCCTATTAAGATAGAAGCAATTGTATGGTGAAAAACGCCTAAGAACATTGTGAAGATCAGAAGTTCCTTGGGTTTAGCTGGTTATTACAGACGATTCATGGAGGACCACTCTAAGATCGCAATACCTCTTACCAAGCTAACCAGGAAAGGAGAGGAGTTTAATTGGACTGACAAGTGTGAAGAATGTTTCCAAACTCTAAAAACAAGGTTGATATCAGCTTCCATCATGATCGTTCTGGTACTAGGGAAGCCTTTTACCCTATACATTGAAACTTTCGGATTGGATCTAGGATGCGGGTTGATGCAAGGTAAATAAGCAATTGTATATGCTTCAAGAAAACTGAAGGAGCATGAGAAGAGTAACCCTACTCATGACTTGGAAGTACTGGTGATGAGTTATGCAATGAAAACTTGGAGACATTACCTATATAGAGAATAATTTCAAATTAAACCGGATTACAAGAGTTTTATTTATCTCTTCATTAGAAAGAGTTAAACATAAAGATAAGAAAATGGCTGGAATTGCCCAAGGATTTAGACTGTGATATTAAGTGTCACCCGAGCAAGGCTAATGTAGTAGCTGAGGCCTTAAAGAAAAAGGGAATTATGAAGTCCAAGGAAGGACCCAGTATAAATGTTGCCTTATGTTTCACAGCAACAAATTCAGATTGAAAGGAGAGTAACATATAATAGAAACTCGTGATGATCCAATTGAGTGAGAATTTATGGAGCAATAGTTCGTCGGCTACGCTTGTGGCATTAAAGATCATCTCTGAATTGATGGATGAAGTAAAAGTAGCAATTTTGTTAGATCTGTATATAAGACGGTGTAAGCAGATTTAGAGAAAGGAAAACCAAACCCTGACTTACTCCGGATGCGAAAAAGGTCCTATGATACAGAGGATGATTATGTATACCTGAAGTGAAAAATGCTGATCATAAGATATAAGATAATGTTAAAAGCCCATTCTATTCCGTATTGGATACATTCTAGAAGTATAATATATACCAAAACATGAAGAGATTATTTTGGTAGAAGGGAATGGAAGTAGTTGTGGCTAGATGCATGTTTCAGTGTCTGAATTATCAGCAAGTAAAGGCTAAAAGACAAAGACCAACATGGTTTACCATAACCACTATCGGAGCCAGTCTGGAAGTGGAACTGCAGTACAATGAACTATGTCAATGATTTGCCACTGACTCCCAGATCGGTTGATATGGTTTGGGTGATTGTTGATCGCCTTATGAAGATAGATCATTCCATTGCTATACGACCTCGGTATGCTTTGGAGCGGCTAACTAAGCTATATGTGGATCGAATTTGCTACCAAGCTACTATGTAGATGTCACCTATAAAGCATGGTACGGTAGAAATGTCAAATTCTTTTGTTTTGGAATAAAGTTGGTGAATAAGGAATGGTAAGACCTGGGTCTGTTGAAGAAACTTGTCGATTAGTAGACAAGATCAAAGAAAAGGGCCAAGATAGCTCAAGTTTCTCAGAAGAGACACCAAGACCTCGAGTTCGCCATAAGTGATAAAGTATTCTTGAAGATATCACTTATGCACGGATTAAAAACAATTCAACGAGAAGGGAAAGTTGTATCCGATATATGTTTTGGACCTCATAAAATTTGGAGAGATGTAGAAAAGTTGTATATCAAATAGCGTTACCGCTGTCCATATCTAGTACGCATGACGTATTTCGCATATCTCTATTGAAGGAGTATGTTGGAGATCCATATCAAAGGTATTGACCACTAATCCACTAGATTAGATAGAAGATTTAACTATTGAAGTGGTACCAGCCTAGTTCACTAGTTGGAAGGTACAACATCTCAAAAAACTGGGATAATTATTATATAAAGATAATCTGGCGAAGACAAGACGTAGAGAAGATTACATGGGAGGAAGAAGATGCAATACGGAAACAGAATTCCCACCTATTGACTCTGAAGTAAATTCAAATTTTGGAGACAAAATTTATTTTAAGGAGGGGGGAGTTGTAAGATCTGTACGTTCAAATTTTGAGGACGAAATTTCTTTTAAGGGTGGTGGAGTTGTAAGACCCGCACGCCACGAACCCGGTCTAACCTTACATTTCGTGTCGTGACCAGTCTACATATCATGGTTGAGCCAAGTGGACCAAGTGTGTGAAGAAACCCAAGACCCAATAAGAAATTTTACTCAAAAACAGTCAAAATGAGGGTAGGGTCGCATGCCTAAACAGGTAGGGTCGACCCCACCTCAAAAGAAGTCCAACCCATGACTTTTTGGTCATGGGGTCGCAGGGGTCTCGGATTGTCCGACCCCCTCATCGACCCCCTAGCATCGACCCTAGGAAAACAGCAAAAACAACACGAATCAAAAATTAGGAAACTTTCCTAATTTCAATTGGGACTTTTCCTAAACTCAATGGGACTTATTTTAGGAGGTTTTCCTCTATAAATAGGACGTCCCTAAGCCTTTTTCACTCCTTTTAGAACCCTAATTGAAAGTGAGAGAAAGAGAAGAGAAGGAAGAGAAGAAGAGAAGGAAAACTTGAAGAAAAGGCTAAGGAAGAAGAAGAAGCTCAAAGAAATCTTTGAAACTCAGACTACAGAAGGTATGAACCTCAATCCCTATCTGAATTGAAAGCTTATAATAGATTATGATGAAGTTAGGTTAGGAGAAACCCTAATACCATCCATCCATGGATGAATTCCAATGGAAATCATGGAAAACTATGAAAAGTGAGTAACTTGGAGTTTTGAGCCATAGAACAATCATAGAATGGACTATAAAAGTAAACCAAAGGACCCAAACATGAAAGAATGGACTGTAGGATGAAAAGATCAACTCAAACCACGTGCGGTCGCATGTAGGGTTGATTGGGAATCGACCCTACCAGACCACAGGATCGACCCCTAGCTTTTGGAAAGTCCAGGGAAGCTGCGATCGCACCTAGGGTCGATGGAACATCCGACCCTAGCATCGACCCTACACCTTGGGGTCGCAGAAAACTGCTACCCGTCCTGTGACCCTAACTTAACAGCAAGCCTAAAATTGTCGGAATGAATTATACTAAAATCTATCGACTTGTTAGGTTTTCCTACTGATATAAAAGTGATTCTTAAAGCTTGAAAGAGGATCTACACTCAAGCAAAGGTGAGGGAACAAGACCTAAACTAATTGGCTAATAATAAACTATTTTTATTTCTTGAGTCCAATGCCATGACTGATTCTATGCGTAATGCTTGTAATGTGCATTTAACATGTCATTCAATATTCATACTATTAATGTTCATACATATTTAATTCTATTTTATTTATAACATGATGATGATGATGATGCTATGAATAGGCATGTGAATGTTTGTGTGTGGTTAGTGTACTTGATGCGAGTGGGGTATCAGGGGGAGGACGTGACATTGTGGTTCAGCCTGGTCACCAGACTCTAGCTCTATCTCTACTCAAGTCTTGTCCACTGACATCGTCATATCGCCATTACTTTAGCAGAACTATTACGTCGTAGGGTATCAGGGGAGGTGGTCTCGGACCGTGTAGTCTTCGACTCTATCGGGGGGCCTTAGCTCTATCTCTATGGACGTATTGAGGGATGTTGGGGTGAGGCCTTAGGTACACTGTTTGACATTAGGATTGGTTAGTTGCGAGCCCAGTTTGCAAGCCCTCGCTAGCAGGGGCTTACGTGTTGGTATGGGTAGAGTATCAGGGGAAGTGTGATAGATGTGGTCCTAAGCACTTTAGCTCTATCTCTATTCCATGGTGGGTGCATGTTGGACGACAATAAACGTTAACCTTTGGGTGGCTTCACACACTCGTGTATAGAGGTGAGGTGGCCACCGAACCTTTCTATAACACATTGCAAACTTATATAACTGACCACAGATATGAATTGAATGCATGCATATGTTTGTTGCATTGTTTTGTTTTCTCACTGAGCTCAAGTTGGAGAGCTGACCCTCGCACGCGCAATTCTTTTTAGTTTCTGATGTTGCAGGTACTATAATTGAAGATTATATCGACACGCCCACATATGAATAGGTGGCAGCTATGATGAGCAAGCTGTGGAGGACGAACATGGTTCATTAAGCGAGCGTTTCAACTATAGATACGCTTATTGTTTAATTTTCGTATTTGAATATTTTAATATGTATTAAATTATGTTTTGGTTACTTGGAGATAAATGGAATATTAATTATTTATCATGATTAGACCTCAGTTCATTATTTGTAAGACTTCCGCTATTTACTTTATTATCTCTGATTAATGTGGAATGTGTTTTGGTTTAACATGGTGGGATAGCCTATACGAGATCCTGGTTGAACCGTTGGTTTATTAACGGTTCATCACACCATTTTGGTTAGTCTAGAATTGGGGTGTGACACATGGTATTATGGTTTAGCCTAGCCACCAGACTATAGCACTATCTCTACCCAATCCAACCCACTGACATCGTCATATTGTCGTTACCTTAGCAGAACTAGTATATCATAGAGCATCAGGGGGAGGATGCGGTATTATGGTTCATCCTCACTGTCAAACTCTAGTTCTGTCTCTATGAGTATATTGAGGGATGTTGGGGTAAGGCCTTGGATACAAATTGTGATGACATCTAGGATTGGTTAGTTACGAGCCTAGTTTACAAGCCCTCGCCGGCAGGGGCTTACGTGTTGGTATGGGTAGGGCATCAGGGGAAGTGTTGGCAGTGTGTGATCTGGACACTTTAGCTCTATCTCTATTCCATGATGGGTGCATGTGGGATGGCAATGATGTTTGATCCATTGGGCAGATTCACACACTAGTGTATAGAGGTGCGATGGCCGTCAATCCTTCCTATAGCTCAATTGCAAACTTAAACTAGACCAAAGATATAAATTTGACTACATGCATATGTTTGTGCATTGTTTTGTTTACTCACTGAGCTCATGTTGGAGAGCTAACCCTCGCATACACTATTCTTTTAGTTTTTGATGTTGCAGGTGTTACTGTTGAAGATTATATCAGTGCGCCAATGTCTGGACACGTGGAGGGGCTATGGACGTGCAAGCTGTGGAGGACGAGCATGACTCATCATGCAAGTGTTTCCACCGAGTTACGCTTAATGTTCCATTTTTTCATATTTGACTTATGGGATTTGTAATAGTTTGTTATATTGTTTTGGTTACTTGGAGATAACCGATTTAGTATTTAATTATCACATTAGATACTTAGTTCATTATTAATAAAGACTTTTGCAATTTATTTTATTTTCTCTGATTGTGATGTGGAATGTGTTTGGTTTGGATTGTTGGCACAGTCTTACGAGATCCTGGCGTAAACCGTTAGTTCATATGACGGTTCATTCACACTTCTGGTTCATCCAAAATTGGGGTGTGACACTGGACCCTGCCTCAGATATTGCTTTCTCAGCTTTGATAAAAAATTCTCTATGGTTAATTGCATCCTCAATATGTTGACCTGCCATTATCAAAGTCTCAAAAGTTATGATTCCTTGCCCGAAGATGAAGCTATTGTAGGACCCTATTCAATTACACATCATCATCATAACTTGCTCTCTTTGCAAAGGTCTATTCGATATCTAGGCTGCCACTACTCTGAACCTGGCCAAGTATGAAGTGAAATCTTCCCCTGGTAATTGAATCATTGTTTCCAATTGCTTCCTGTGGGTCTCCATTTCCATATTGTACTAGTGGTGCTCCAAGAAAGCTATGGTGATGTCAACCCATGACTTGATATGAGCGGGCTTCAGATGCATAAACCATCTATATGCCCTGCCAGACAAGGAAAATTGAAAAGCCGGCCCCAACTATTCGTTAGTGAAATCTCGGCTGATTTTCAGTATCCCAGTGAAAGATCTCAGATGAGTAGTAGGGCAACTTGATCCGTCAAATTTCTCCAAGGGCCACTTAAATTTATCGAAAAGATTAGCCTCAGGGGAATAATTGACCCCTTTTGCGTCGATGATCTGATCTTCCATCCCTTTCATTCCCCTTAACAAATGTTCCACATAGTGAAGGCTATTTAGCACTGCCGAGCTTAACAGTTGTTTATCTAATTCTGCCTGCTTTTGGGATGTGAGTTCTTGATTTGAAGCTTGGCCTAGAGATGGGGGAGGAACTTTGTTTGGAGTATTCTACCTACTACCCCCTTTTGGTGACGCTTCTGGGTCTGTTGGCCTCGACTAACCTATGTGAAAATTCTACTGAACGAAACCGATTAGAGCTTTGACTGTCTGTTCCAAGATGGTGATTTTGGTTGCCAGTGTGGTAAAATCTTCTTTGATCGGCTCTTGGTGCTGTCCATTATCGCTTGAGTGCTTTCTACCTCTTGGAGGTATATTGGGGTAGACTCAGGAATAGGGATTCTAAACAGTCTCCTAGAGGCTAGTTTTCTTACCCAAATGGTGGGTATGGTGAAAGGTACTCTAGTTACCGACAACAAAATAAAGAATCCATCAGACAGGGTTGAGCTAGGAAGAATTCACAAGCATAAACAAGATGACACAACCAAACAATGGGTTAGTTCTTGTGTGAGAACTCGACTAGGTTAATCTCTGCCAACCCCATCAATTTAAAATGGTCCCTTGGTTGGTTTGCAGGAAGAGTGAATCCATAAAATGGATCACATCTTGCATTAAAACTCTAACCACTCAGATGCATCAAAATCAGAGGATTTAGGAAAGATTTACCCATTCGATAAATCCCACATGAGATAGCACAGAATTTTTGGTTCAATTGCGAACAAACAAGTGATTACTCCATCAGTGATTGCCAAGATGTGTTGAGAATTTTAGACTACTCTCCAAGATTGGGAGGTTGGATATGAAAGATTGAACACTTGAGTTGTACGTCTTACGAGAGATGTGTACCACTGTCTTGATTCCCAAAACAGGCGTAAAAAACTCCCACCTCTAGGTGGCTGGAGTATGAACGTAACTCGTGTGGCCAACCGTTCAGACCAACAGGCCAATAGAGAAAGCGACATGAAATTGGACACCTCAACATGGATACCTTAGTGAAGGGAGTACTATATTTGTTTAGGAACGAACCTATCACACAAAGGTTAGTAAATAGATGAATCGGACCAGGTAAGGCTACAAAACCAAGCGATGTTGAGTAGCAATAGTGCCTTCCCCAGGTGGACCCAAGGAATAATTGCCGGAAGCCCTCTTTGGTTGTGATCCATAGATACAGGCCAATGTTTGTGGCTTCCCCGAGTGGGACACCCAAAGTGTGTAGGGGCCCTGAATGGCTAACCACAGGTGTGTATAGTGATGTCCCAAGCCCCCCAATGGTAGATAATCACAATAATAATAATATCACAATAAATAATCTACAAACAACTAGCACCCACCAAAAGAAAACCTATTAACGTAAAGGAAAGGATGGATACTAAAATCTGGAATCTAATGTGAATCCCCAGTGGAGTCGCCACTGTGAGGATATGGAAAATTTTCCCTCCAAAAAAAAGATTTGGTTTTGGAATTGAGGTTTAGGAAATGGAAGAGGTTCCTAAGAATTGATCATCGGCTTTCGCCTTTGATCTTGTCCACCCACGTTGATGGACGAAAATAATCGGAGTTGCCATCTACATTAAGGTCTAGAACCTCTAATGTCGTCATCTTGCTAGGAGAGACGTCTAATGACTCGCATCCCAAGATTTGGCTTTGGTCTCTTCAGAAATTAGGCGAGCGTCGAGGTTACAATTTGGGAAGGTATTAGGCACCCAAACCGCCCGATCCGAAAATCGGTCTCCCTGACTTTCCTTTCATTTCCTATACTTTTCTGTTTAAATGGTTCATGGTCAAGGCTGACTAAGGCTTTGGGGGTCCTAAACTAAGTAACTTATTTAACTTGTTCTAGTGTTCAACCACACATGTTATGGAGCAAATAAAGAAAACAAACCTAGTGTAGGGATTGAAGTTATACTTCGATGACGGACCGATGGCCAATCAGGCAAATCTATCGAATCCTAAGGGTCTATCAGGCCTTACACATATATATCGCACGACCGGTCAAGACCGCTTACGTACATTGTAAAAGACAAGAAATAGCGAAAACAAACAAAGAGGATATAAGTGAATGAGATAAAGAGGATGGAAAAATTAAAAATGGTAAAAAAAATAAATAAATAATGAGACAATAATAAAGAATAAAAAAGTAATAACAAAGAATGAAAATAATAAAATAGAAAGATGAAGGAAGAAAAGAAATGAATTGAAAAGAAATGAAATAAGAAAAGCAATAAAATGATAAATAAAATAAATGAATAAAAGGGAAAAAGATTGTTTGGAAGGTAGAATAGAATCTGGGGTTTGGATCCCATACTGCCTACGAATCTGGGAGGAGTCCCAAGAATCAAGTTCCCCCTCGTAGTTCGAGGATAAGACATTTGATTTGGTTTTAAAACGGTTTTGAAACTTGTTTGAAATGGATAAAATTCCAGATTTTTGAAAGTGAGACACACCAATTTCAGGTTTGATTTTGAAAACAAAATAAGGGATAACAGAATTTTAAAACAACAAAAGAATCAAGCCCAATGTGGGTGATCAGACTGAATCTAGGACCAATATCCCAAATTGCCTACGTATCCCGGAGAAGTTTTGGGATTCAAGTCCAACAACGAAGTTCGGTGGTTTTAAAGAGGAATGGGCAATGCCAAACCATAGGCAAATGGTCCACTCGAGACAGAGATTTGTGTCCAAGCCACTAATCAGGTCTATGGCCCATTAACCGAGGTGTTGAAAAAATCGATGTAAAAAAGTTGTCGAAAAATAAGGCCGACACAACCTCTGGACCAAATTTAGGAGCACATGCCCCAAATTTCCTAGGTATCTCGGAGACATTGCGTCTCCCAAGAATCAAGTCCCTATGTAGTTCGGGCATGTTTTTAAAGTGAGTGTCCAATGCCAAACCACAGGCAAATGGTCCACTCAAATTGGTTGCAAGCCGTGTGGGTTTTTATCGCCACTAGCCAAGTAGATAGACTACTCAGGAATGAAGTTTGAAAAAGAAATATTGTGAAGAAGAGACATTAGAAGAAAGGAAAACTGGGCCTCCCATCAGGGGCTGGCCCACTTGTGGGTCTAAGAGATGAGGTCTCTCTTAATGATGACTCATTGGAGTCTCGCGTTATTTTAAACGATTATTAGCTGCTTATGTTACAACATTTCACGCAATTAGGGATACATGTAAGGGGATTGGTAGCGTCCTAAACTAACCCAGCCCACGTCCTAACCTAAGTGATGGGTGTCTGTCTGACCAGCTGCATAGATATGGTGTTTTTCCCACAACCCCGTGCAACGATGGTGGGGCACCCGATGGCCCGATCCCACCACAAGTAATTCTCATTAAAAAAAAAACGATATTTCCTTGGTTCAAAATAGATAATAGCAAATCAAGCAATTTAAATATAGATGATAAATAAATGAATAGCCATGGCAAGAAAACAAAAATATATATGGATGATAAATTACTAAAAGGAAAAGGGATACACAAGGAATTTAAATGTGTACGTAAAGTAGCTTATTTATATATTCACTGCATGTTTCAAATCTACCTGATGCATATTGTACAGATCCAATGAACAAAGAAACATCAAATAAAATTCCTCACGGCTCTACTAAAGCCGAATGTAAGAGACATGCCTGATTACGATTGCTCAGAGGGTCGATGTTGCCACTGGGATTGAAACAACTTTACTGGCTATAGCAGGAAACGTCGAGATTTAGATGCTGCTTAACCAAGAAAATTGCGCCATCGCCATCCGGCCTAGAAGGTTGAAGGAGTCGGAATAATAAAATAACGGAGAGAAGCCTTGTCGGAATGGACGATTACAGAGTATCATCATCTTAGACGTATTGCCGGAAACGCAAGGAACTCGAACTAACAGTGGCGGTCACCATCGAAAACCAAAAGAGGGAAATGTACGAAGCTTTACAATTACCAAAGAGAATGGAAGTTCACTGTTGCCGGATGAATCACGGAAAAAGAGAACCCAAGAACTAAGTCAAAATGCGTTGGTAGTGGTATAACCTTAGAGAAGGAACGAAGAAACAGAGCAACACTTACTGTTGTCGGAGATGAAATGAAAGTAGACTGGAACCCCCAATTACCAGAGATAAAAGAAAATTAAAGATGGGAACTCGCCGTCCCCAGATAAAATTCAGAGGCTGAACAATAAGAATAGATCATATCGCTGCCGCCATTTCTCCTTTCTCTTTCTCTCTTCTCCCTCTTCCGCCTCTCTCATTTTTTCTTCCATTCCTATCATTCCTAAAACCCCACTTCTTCTTCTGGTGCTCTTGTCACCTTCTCTTTTCTTTTCTTTTTCTCACCAATACTGAAAAACCTCCCTCTTCGTAAATCCTTCCTCCTCCATATATTTTTTTCTTAAAAACCTTTAACTCAAAATTCCCTCTCAATGTAAAACCCTATGGCCTTAGGGTTTAAGCCCTCTTTTTTGTGCCTTTTCCCAAAATACCCTCCCTCCTCTTTTTCTTTATTTTTTATATATTTTTCTTTTTCCCATCATAACAAAAAAAAATTAAAATACCCGCAAAAGGGGGAATGTCTAAAATACCTTTAGATGTGAGAGAACAAACTTTAAGACATTTTTTTTGTATTATACTAAGATGGGGAAGGTAAAGTTTATACCTTCTTGACCAGAGATAGCAGAGTTGTACCTGCACAGTGGGAAATTTAGCATATTTGTTGGGGGAAGCAACAACAAAAATGGGGTGCTGACAGTGGTAGGTGACTTGTCACCAAACACCATGATAGATGTACAAGTTCATAGTGCAAAATGATCCATGACTTGCTCAGACAAATTCTTAAGCAGACCTCCGATGGGGCAACCCCTATATACACTAGCCAAATTGGAAAAGTTCTGATTCATTCATGCTCTAAGTTATTTGCACAAAAAAAGAAAAAGAAAGAGAGAGAGAGAGAGAGAGAGAGAGAGAGAGAGAGAGAGTTACATTCATTCAAAAAAGTAGCAATCTTTTCGAAGGTTTGTTGTGGAGAAGAAGGTAGAGGAGGCAGTGGAGTCTCCTCAAGAACCGTCAAAGTCTGCTTGACAGGAGTCAGAGTAGCAACCATCACACCCAGAGCCTTAGTCTAGCCACGACGCTGAGCTTATTTATCCTTGCTAATCTACCATTTAGTGGCCAGCTGTAGCAACCTTTGCGTTATCCCATGCTCAAAGAAGTCAAAGTCCAAAACTTTCGACTCACAAAGTCTTAGATGCTTAACCCGTAATTGATCATAACGTCTTTAGATGTCCAAAGAGCCCACCTAGTGCCTTCTCTACTTTCCTTAAAGGATATGAGATTTCTCGCTGCGGGCTCAATCCCAAGCATAGACTCCTTGCCCTTGGATCTATTCAGCTCCCTTCGCATCGACTCCAGATCAGCCTCGACCCACTTAGTCTCGGCCTAAGCATCTTGCTTGGCCCTCTCCAAAGCAGCCAAGGCGGCTTTGTGTTGGGCTAGCTTAGAGTCCTTCGACGCATTCAAAGGCCGCTGCTCAATGCTAAGCTACCTTTCCTTGGCCACATCGGCCCTCAGTCCCTCCACTTCGACTTTAATTGCTCTACCACCCCTAGCAGAGCAACAATTTTCTAGCCGCTCTCGTCCACCACCTTGGCAGTAGCCTTCTCGTTCTTAGCACACCGGGCGTGAGCAGTCTGTAGACTGGAATACCTCACTCAGAGGCTGCTGTGTGTGCTAAAAGCCTACAGATAACAGGAGAAACTCAAAGCATATAAGGCTCACCTTAGCACCATCCAATAAGAATTCCTTTTCGAATTCCTCCTCTCCATGTGCGGACAAGCGATCTGCATCTCGAGGAAGGGGCAACGCAAGAGTAAGCTCACATGCCACCCCATCCTCCTCCACATAATTCTCGACCGTGACATCCTAATCAGGTGCCAAGACCTCAAATCCCTTCTTGACAGCAACAGTCTTGCGGCCCCACACAGGCCTAGAAGAAGATGACATCCTTGATTGGGAAGCTGCACTAGCACCTGTAGCAGTAGCAGTATCAACAGTGGCATGAGGCACATCCTCTTGCTAAGAAGCCACCTTGGTGTCCCCCTTCTATACTGTGCTACCAGAGGGAGGGGGATGGCTCTCCTGAGACACCTCCCCAGCAGCCACCAGCATCCCCACATCGAGGCCAAGAACAGAGTAGACTACGTTCGGCTCTACACAGTTATGAGCAATCTCAGTATACACATAGAAACCAGAAACAAGGGGAAAAGTGAGCAATCGAAGGCGACCTACCACCTTGTGGCTCGATAGAGTTGTCTCCCTACAAGTCCCTCTTCATTCTCTTAGAGGTCCCCACTGGGCCCCCAACTGAAGGCTCGGTTCTCTTCTTGGATGAAGAGACCTTCTTAGGAGGCTTGGCAAGGCCTATCAACACACCCTTGGGAAGCCGATATGACTTCACCCCCTTTAGGTCCCCTCAGCACTAGCCTTGTTGGCCATTTCTTCCACCTCAGCAGGGTAAGGTCCTCTTCATCATCCTTAGCTAGAATCATCCTCAGCATCTCATTAGGAGAACAACAATGCAAGAAAATAAGCCAATAGGTTAGAATGTCAAAAATGGGATACAGAGATTAGAGAGTTAGAACGATAAGGAGATTACCTTCTCGGAGGCTCGAATATTCAATGTTCATCCTGCAATCTGATGCATCTGTAAGCACCCCATTTTGGCCATTTCCAGTTGACCAGAGTCTTGTTGGTGTGTAGACAGCAAAGGAGGGGAAGTGAGTGAAACTTTGGAAAAGTATAGGGGAGGTGAGTGAAACTCTCTCAAACCGATAATTGATCAGTCCTTGAGTGCTCTCTATGGTGTTCTGAGCCAAGCCGAAGTGTCCCCTAGTGTGCAGTAGTCTAGTTGAACACATTCGGAAAAGTTACAGGTCCCAATTCCAGGTTTGGATATTTTATGGAGATTTCGAGGCTGATTTTGGTGGGCCCCATGGCAAGGTCATGGGCTATAACTTGCATGGATGCGGAGGCCGTGGAATTATCTTTGAAATGAGATCAGAATCGCTCAGTTTTGATGTCAAACGGAGAAGATATCGTGATTTTAATTTGATTGAAATGTGCATAAATATTCCAGGGAATATTTTGCAAATTATCATAAATTGAGGATTTATTGGGCGAATTATCGTAACTTGGATCAATCGGACTTCATTCGGCCATATCTTCATCATCCGACATCCAAATCAGGTGATTTAAGTGCCAGTATGCTCCATTGTTAGTCCTCTTTAAAGTGGATGTGGAAAATCTAGGACAAAGGCCGTTAAAAGATCCCATGCAGAGTTGCAAGCCGATATACCCGTTTAAACTTCAGTTCTTCATCACTTGCTCATCCGATGTCCAAATCAGGTGATTCAAGCTCCATTATTCTCCATTTTCAGTCCTCTTCAAGGTGGACATGGAAAATCTAGGGTAGAGGCCGCTGAAAGATCCCATGCAGAGTTGCAAGCTGAATTATCATAAATTGGACCGTTTAAACTTCAGTTCTTCATATTTTTGGTCATCCGAAGACTAAATCAGGTGATTCAAGTGCCATTATTCTCCATTTTCAGTCCTCTTCAAAGTGGATATGGAAAATCTGGAGTAGAGGCCGTCAAAAGTTCCCACGCAGAGTTGTAAGCTAAATTATTGTAATTAGACTGTTTAAACTTCAGTTCTTCATATTTGGTCATCCGACGTCCAAATCAGGTGATTCAAGCGCCATTATTCTCCATTTTCAGTTTTCTTTAAAGTGGAAATAGAAAATCTAGGATAAAGTCATCGAAAATTTCCATGCAGAGCTACAAGCTAAAACGGCTCATAAAAAGATAGAAAATGAGACAGAAGCCAGTTTAACCTAGTCCGGCCCGACCCGGTTCAACCCAAGTCAGTCCATCCTAGTCAACCTCTACCAATCTTATCTGACCTAGCCTGTAACGGTTTGGACCAAATCAAGTCACCCCATTGCATTATGTATATGTTATATATGTGTGTGTGTATATATATATATATATATTTTAAATATATACATTATATTATATATATTTATATATATATATATATATAATATATATATATATATATATATATATATATATATATATATATATATATATATATATTTAAATATATATATTTATATATATATTATATTATATATATATTATATTATTATATATTATATTATAAATATATATAAGCAATGGGGGTCAATCGGCTAGAGAAGAGAGAGTGGAAAAAAATCGAAGAGAGAGAGAGAGAAGAGAGGGGGTGTTGCCACCATGCAACACCCCATACCCCAGCATCGAAGAGCACCACTACCTATCTACTCCATCAACATCCTACCTAAACTAAACTACCCCTCACCTTCATAGCACCACCATACACCTCCCACCAGCAAAACCTACCCCACCTTCATAGCACCACCATGCACCTCCCACCACCAAAACCTACCCCACCTTCATAGCACCACCATGCACCTCCCACCACCAAAACTACCTCTCACCTTCATAGCACCACCCTATACCTTCCACCACCAAAAAGAGATCACCCAAGCCCATACTCATTAAAGACTCACCTTACCCAGCACCCTAACCCACTTGCTCAACAACTGCTCCACCCATAACTAAACCCCGTAACCCACTTGCTACCCAGTCGACAAATCACCTACCCACTTCTCCCATGCTGCCAATGGCCCAGCCGACTTCACCCATACCACAACCCTACAAACCCGAACTATCTGCCCACAACAGCACCACCATACCCCTTATTCCTACCTATCCAAACCAAGACTGGCACCCCATATCCTCCATCCAGCCCCCTCACCTATAAATGACTCCACCGAACACCACCAGCAGGGTTTTTGGAGAGGAGAAAAAGAAAAAAAGAAAAAAAAAAAACTGATCTAGAGCCTACACCGATCCAACTTCCTAACCACATCTATAAAGGGAGCACCCCATCGAGCCACTTAGAGTTTTTTTTTTTTTTTTTTTACCAATCCTCACCCGCTACACCACTCCACTGCAACTCCATTTGCCTTTAGCATCAAAACCGACCACCCAACTGCCTAATTCATCTTATAACATCCATCACCCATCAACCCTACTACCTTCAAACTCACTTGCTAAAACCACTGTCTTACCTGCACAACCATTTAATGACCTACTACCACCACCCGATAACCATCATAACCACCCGCGACCATCGTTGGAGACCCGACGACCCTTGCGACACCCTGCGATAGCCTTTGGTTACATCTCATCATCAACCTACCGATGCATAGTCTAAAACCAGGTTAATCTCCCCAGCATGCTTATAGTATGTACATTATGATTTTAATTTTAATTTTTTTGATTTTTGAAATGTTTGGTGTTAACTTCGTTTTTCTGATCTTTAATATGTTGTATATTTTTATCATTGATATGTTTGTGTATTATAATATTAATTTTAAGCATATGTATATTATTAATTTAATTTTAATATTTTAAGTACATGTATATTATTTTTTTATTTTCATCTCTTGATATTTCGGTTGGTCTCATAGTGTATTTATTATATCTCTGTTATTGTAATATATTATTTTGATCTTTATTATTGTTGTATTAATATTATTTTGACTTTTATTATTGTATAATGTTTTTTTTTAAATCTTTCACTATCATTTTTAATATTATTTTAATTTTTTCATGTATATTATATTGTTTTAATTTTTGCACATACATTATTATTTTTGATTTTTGCAATGTATATTGTATTATTTTTGCATGTATATTATATTATTTTGATCTTTGCATGTACATTATTATTTTAATTTTTGCATGTATATTATTATTTTTGTTTTTGCATGTATATCATTAATTTTATTTTAACCTTAATATTTTAAGTTGCATATATATTATTTAATTTTTTTAACCTCAATATCTTAGGTTGCATGTATATTATTAATTTTATCTTAACCTTGATATTTTAATTTGCATGTATATTATTTAATTTTATCATTGATATTTGAGGTTGCACGTATATTATTATTTTTATTTTTAACTTTGACATCTCATGTATGTATATATTGTATTATATTTTTGGTCTTTGATATCTCAGTCTATTTGTACAGCACATGTATATTATATTAGTTTCATTTTGGACTTTGATTATTTTACTCTCACACACTCACATGCTCAAGTGCTACACTCACATGCTTGTGACATTTTTGGATTGCTATGTAAATATTGTCATTTTGAGCGCTCATATGATTCCCACTATTATTTGGAATACTATGTCGCCATGTTTAGAATCTTCACTCACATGTGGCCATGTTTGGAATCCTTACTCACGTGCTTATTGCCAGATTTAGATGCTTATGTGCCTGTTGTTATGTTTGGAATGTCTACTCACATATGGCTATGTTTAGATGCTCATATGTCTGTTTTGGAATATTCACTCACATGTTGCTATGTTTAGATTGTTTACACTACTATATTAGGGTCCATTGCCATATTTACATTGGTAACATAACTATATTTGTATATACTGTCATATTTGATCTGCTTCATAATACCACATTTGGAAAGATACACTTGTTATGAATCTTTGAGAATGGACAGAAATGGAAATAATAGATAAAAAGAGGGAATCTTGCATAAGTTTTAAAATATGAAAATGTAGTGATAGGCAACCCGATAAACTTAAGTTGAAAATATAGGGACAGGAAACCTGATAAACTTAAATTGAAAATGTAGGGATAGGCAACCCGATAAACCTAAAGGATGAAAATGTAGGGATAGACAACTCGATAAACATAAGATTAAAATGTAGGGATAGGCCACCCGATAATCCTAATTGAAAATGTAGGGATTAGCAACCCAATAAACTTAAGATGAAAATGTAGGGATAGGCAACCCGATAAACCTAAGTTGAAAATGTAGGGATAAGCAACCCGATAAACTTAAGTTGAAAATATAGGGAAAGGCAACCCAATAAACCTAAATTGAAAATGAAGGGATAGGCAACTCGATAAACTTAAACGATGAAAATGTAGGGATAGACAACCCGATAAACCTAAGATGAAAATGTAGGGGTAGAAAACCCGATAAACCTAAGTTGAAAATATAGGGATAGGCAACCCGATAAATCAAAGTTGAAAATGAAAGATAAGGAACCCAATAAACCTTAGATGAAAATGTAGGGATAGGCAACCCGATAAACCTAAGTTGAAAATATAGAGATAGGCAACCCGATAAACCTAAGATGAAAATGTAGGGATAGATAACCCGATAAACCTAAAGGACAAAAATGTAGGGATAAGTAACCTGATAAACATAACAAAGTGGAAGGAGTTTGGGTTGAAATGTCACCAGATCCGACCATTACAACCCTTTCGAACTACATTGTACTTGATTTCTAAGACCTCTGGAATACGTAGACAATTTGGAAGAGTTCCCAAATACGGTACTAGAGCTACTACAGCTTACAGACCATCAGATTCAATCTGAGCCATCCATTAAGCATAAACTTCAACTTGAACAAAAAATCTAATTGAAGCACATGTATAAACTATATCCATAAACTTTAATCATACACAATTTGTCCGAACTACGTTTTTGGACCTAATTCTCAAGAGATAAAGTTTCAAGGGATACGTAGGCAAATTTGAAATATTCTCAAATTCAGTCCAAGATCGAACCATCATTTGGTTCGGTTCACTGTACATTACATTGCTTGTTTATTTTCTTTAAAACATGTTTGGTAGGATCTTAGGTTAGAAGAACGTAACAACTTGGTTTAGGACTTTCCCTATTAACCCTAGTCATTCAGTTGACCAAGCACATTTAGAATTACAATCTAAGGAATGTTTAGGCAATCGATTTTCAGATCAGGTGGTTTGTGTGCCTAATACCTTCCCAAAACCGTACCTTGAATGCTGACCTGATTTCTTACAGACCAATGAATCGATCTTGTGGGTTACTAGTCAAATAAAAGTCTTACCTTACGGTGAAACTATATTTTTTAGAGGTCCTAGACCTTAATCTAAGTGGTGACTCCAATAAACATGATTTTTTTAATACCCCCAAGGATGAGGGTGAATTACCTCTCATTGTCCTCACGGTGGCAACTCTGCTAGGATTTTTCATTCAAACTCCTAGGACACTTTCCTTACCTTGATTGCTTGACATTGGAGGCTAGATCCAGGGCTACTATTATTTATGTTTGTACATATTGTTTTGAGGGGTATGGGTTCAGTCAGACATCGTGTTATTAGCCGACCCAGGTCTTCATGGATATGGGATCACCCACTAGGTGAAAAGCACAGCCTTGACACGTAACTTATAAAAGTCTCGACCGATGAGAGCCTCTGGCTATTGTTTCTTGGGTCTTCCCGGGAAGGTGTCATACTACTCTAAGTCTTGATATTTTGCAAAATGGCATATCAAAAGAAATCGAGGGGCCCATGATTCACCTTGTAGACAAGATAGGTCTACTCCTCTTCATCAAGGTAGCCTTGCTTGTCCTAACCCAGTTTGAGCCACATGTTTGTTATTTTTTTGTCCATCTTTTAACCGACATGGTAAAGTCCATTCGAAAATGTTATCTACCCTCGTGACATTGAGGTTCTGCCCATTTTTGTCTTTGATTTGTTAACATGTTCGGATTCTACACTTGAGTATTCTTGAAGCTCGATGTGTTGAGCCATCCATCGTTGATATGTCAATCTCAAAAAACTATCAGAAAATCCTCGTAACGACATAGACACCATGATCAAGTGGAGATTTACCAGTTCATTTATTCATGAACCACTTTTCTCACCATCTTTCATAAAAACTACAAGTTGGCATATCCGTTTCAATTTCTTTACACTCGATGGACCACGTGGTTTGACCTTGGTGCTGCAATGATCCATATAGGAATCATAAAGCCCCAAGACCAATCATGGGGTTATTCAAATTCAACTAAATTATTTCGAATAATGTCTAATTGACGGTCTTCATGAGGGAGCTAACATTGTGTTAGTTGAATCAGCTTGTATGTGCATGTGAAATCTTTTTATATCCATGTCAATTCTGAGTCCTTACCATTTGTCCGTTGTCCCATTCCATCACCAGATAATTGTCAAGTCAACCTATAGTCATTTCTACCCTGTGAATAAGAGACCCTATCTCTAGAAGACTATCGAGAGTACTTACCCTTGAACCAGTTCATTTTTGAAGACCCAATTCAAGCCACGGTTGACAATAATCAAGCTTAGAGTTCAACAGAAAACCATGTGGCCAATATAAAAGAGACCATGAGTTTAATGGCAAGCATGATGAAGGACATGCAGAAGCTACTGATAGATAGGGAGGAGACACCCTCTACACTAAGGGACAATGCCTTTAAGAAAGATGCTTTGATTATGTTCCTAAACCTCGGTTCTGAGGAAGAAGAAAGAGAGGACATTTGCAAAAAAACAGTCAATCATCCAGAAGGCTCTTTCAACCAAGAAACCGAAAGAAACTAAAGATCCATACGGGAATCGGTTAAGCCATGTGGAACAGTTACTAAGAGGTTTGAAGGGTGTAGAGAGCCAGATTATAGATTCTAAGGGACTATGTTTCTTCCCTGATGCTAAATTACCAACAAAGTTCAAATGGACTACTGAGAAATTTGACAGGATAGGGGATCCCAAGACACATTTAAGGTCATTCACGGGACTATTAAGGCAAGGGCTTGGTTTTATTGATGAGCAACTAGGGCAAGCATTTCAATTCTCACTAACTGGAGGGGCAGATTGGTGGTTGATGAACCTAAATCCCTCACAAGTTCATTCTTGGTCTGATATCACATAGGCTTTCACAAATCACTATTCATACAATACCAAGATTGAGACACATCAAGGGCAATTGGAGACTATGATACAAAGATTTGGTGAAGGTTTCACAAAATATCTAACCCAGTTCAAGAAAGTGGTTGCACAACTATGGGACCGGCCATCAGAAAGGTATTAGGTTCAGATGATGATGAAGGGGCTTAGTAAGACATACAAAGCATACATATTCGGACAAGCTATCCTCACCTTCGAAGGGTTGGTCGTTGTAGGACAACAGATAGAGTACGCTATTAACCATGGAGATGAGCTCCCAATGAAAATGGAGAAACCTGAGATGAGCTCAAACAGGAGGTCATCCAACCAAAGCAGAGCAACTATCAAGCTCAGAAGGACATAGCCGCTATAAGCGTGGCCGTGGTACTTGAACCAAGTAACTATACACTACCTGCGGCACGACAGATGCCATTTAGGTTATCACTGAGATACCATTACCTAGGGAGGTATTGATGGAAAGATTAATGAAGGTCGACAAGTTAAAGTCTCCGCCACCCAAGAATATACTAAATCCACCGCCACCTTATATCCGTACTGACCTATTCTATAAATTTCATAATCAAGTGGGTCATGACACCGAATTTTGTTGGCAACTCAAGGATGCTATACAGGATTTAATCGACACTAGGGCATTTAAGGTACAACAATGAAAAACCAATCAGACATCAATCAACAATAACCCACTCCCTCATCACATCATAAAATGGGAGATGACAGAGTCTAAGGAAAATATTTTAGAAGCTGAAATTTGCATGATAGGTGAAAATTTGGACATTGTCTACATACCTGGTAAAGAATAGGAAGTTAACCTATTGAATCAATAATATAATGAGTTCAGAATTTACATACCTGGTAAAGAGTAGGAGGTTAGTTAGTTGGATGAACAGTTTGATGAGTTTGGCATATACATCCCAGGGGAAGACAAGATCATAGCAGAAACTCATACAGGCAAAGGGTACAAACCACCCCTTATAGCGGCAGAGAATCCAGCCCAGCTAGTCAGAGAGAAGGAACAGGGGCAATCTAGTCAATCAACCACCTAACCCTGTGCTTAAGAAATTACAGAAAACTCAAGAAAATGTCATCATCTGGGAGCTATTGATGGCATTAAAGACTCATAGGGATGCTATACTGAAATCCCTAACCAGCATACAAGTCTCTATAATTATGGACTATAATAAACTTGTGAATTTTCTCAATGGCCACTACGCGGTAAACTCAATCATGTTTAGTGATGCAGATCTCCTTAGTCAAGGGGCCAATCATAACAATGGTTTACACATCACTATTGGCTGCCAAGACAAGGTGGTCTCACAAGTTCTGATAGACAATGTGTCACACCCCAATTCTGGATAAACCAGAACTGTGAGTGAACCGTCACTGAACCAACGGTTCACATCAGGATCTCAATAAGACCGTGTCCACTCATACAAACCATTGCACATAACCATAATCAGAATATAATAAAATACAACGAAAGTCTTAAATAAAATGAACTGAGTGATCTATTGATAAATTTAGTAAAATATCCAGTTATTCAAATATCAAAACATAATTAAATATCCTTACATCAATTGTATCTTCAACAAAAAATAATTAAAATAAATTAAATCAACTCCTAGAGGTACATACAGAAAGGGCACTTGCATGAAGCGTCATGCTCGTCCTCTCCTGCTTGCACGTCCAAAGCAGCCACGTCTCCGTACACTGGAGCATTCAGGTAGTCCTCCACCGTATAACCTGCATCAACATCTAAAAACATGTATATATATATATAGGGTGACCTCACAACTTAACTCAGCAAGACAATCAGACAATGCAACAAACATATGCATGAGTAACATTCACATCATGGTGTAGTTTTAAGTTTGCAATGTGCTATAGAAAGGATTAACAGCCACTGCACCTCTATACACGAGTGTGTGAAGCCACCCAATGGATCAAACACCACTGTTGTCCCACATGCACCCACCATGGAAGAGGAATAGAGCTAAAGCGTCCGGATCAAACACCACCAACACTTCCCCTGATACCCTACTCATACCAACACGTAAGCCCCTATTGGCGAGGGCTTGCAAACTGGGCTTGCAACTAACCAATCCTATAAGTCATCACAGTAGGCCCTATCCTAGCACAGCTCCCTACGGCATAGAGATAGAGCTAGAGTCTAGTGGCTAGGCCGGAGACCATAGTGCCAGTTCCTCCTCCTGATACCTTACCCGCACCAAGCATGCTAAGACAGAACGATACGAAAAGGTGCTAATGTGAGGAACGATCCCAGACCCTCGGCCCTTTCCATTCCACACACCAACGAAAACAATCACATGCCTAACAGTCACATCCAAGCATAACGAGTATGCATGAACAATAATAATAACTGAAAGTAAAGGATGACATGCTAGTATGCACAAACATCAGTCCATAGAATCATCATTATTAACAATGTTTTACTGTTATTAAATTATTAAGGTTTAGGTCTGATTCCCTGACGCTTGTTTGATAGCTTGCTTCGCATCACAAAATCCAAACTTACTATCACAAGGTCCAACACGACATTAGGGTTAAATTAGAAGAGTTTTCTTAAGGTTTACGTTGGTCGGAAAACCCACTGGGTTAAAAACACTCCCACAGAGCATACCGGTCACAGTACTGGTCGCGGCACTGTGGAGAAAGGTGCGACCGGTATGGTCGACCGGTCCCCACAGACCAGCCTCCGAGAGATACCGGTCGCATATGGTGCGACCGGTATGGTCGACTGGTATGTCTCCGAAAGACCATACATCCGGTTCTCGCCTTCCGTCGGTCACCCCCTATTGATTCTAGGGTTTCTCCTACACATTCTAGGTCTGAGCATTAAGTTAGAGTTTTTTTTAACTCCATTCAAGTCCTAGTTTTGATGATCTTCAACCTAGAACTTGAATCTAGGGTTTACCGACTAGATTAGGGTTTGATGGCAAAATAGGGTTTAGATCAATACCTCGCTTTGCATGGTATTGATCCAATCATGACTAACCATTCTAGAATTCTTAACGTAGAGGAAGGTTTAAGCAGTTACTGTTGGTTCGCGGTAACGTGTTGTTCGTCTAATGGCAATGGCGGCTCTTCCCTCTCCTTCCTAGCTTCTTCTCCTTCTTCAACCTTTTTCTCCTCTCTAGGGTTTATGAGGATCAATGAGAGAGATTTTACGAGGCTTAAGGGTCCTTATATAGGCTGGGGTTAGGTTTAGGAAGCCTCCTAACATTAGGAAAGTCTTTCGATTCGAAATTTGGAAAGTGGGACCCGTAGAGATCCGTTTCTAGATCTAAGTGGTCTACTGCGCAGGCCATACCGGTTGATCGTCGACCGGTACCAAGACCGGTACCATCGACCGGTATAAAGTATATCATACTTAATTTGGTCCGTTTTCATACCTGGTTGTCATTCGTTCGTCCTGTCTGGCCCGATGATGATTGGAAGACCCGTTACGACATGAATCAGGATTTAAATCGGGTTCAAGGAGTGCGGGTCTTACAACTCCCCCACCCTTAAAAGAAATTTCGTCCCCAAAATTTGCATGTAGGTTTCACAACTCCCCCACCCTTAAAATAAATTTTGGCCTCAAAATTTGAACGTACCTTCGTCAAAAAGGTTAGGGTATTCCTTTCGCATCGTGTTATCTTCATCCCAAGTAATTAATTTCTTCTACATATTGGATTTTCCAATATACTTTTACATAATGGATATCCTTGCTTCAGAAATGTTGTATCTTTCGGCTTGTGAGCATCACAGGTAATACTTTAAATGTTAAGTCCTTTGTCAAGTCTGGTGGGTCTGCTGTCAAGATGTGCGATGGATCCCATACATACTTCTTCAATAAAGAAACATGGAACACATCATGAACGCTTGACATGGATGGTGGTAGAGCCAATTGATATGCCACATTGTCACGTCTGGTCAAAATCTCGTATGGTCCCATATACCTGGGGCATAGCTTTCCCTTCTTACCAAACCATTTCAGACCTCGCACAGGTGATATCTTTAAGAACACTTTATCACCCACTGCAAACTCCAGATCTCAACGTCGGTTATCTGAATAGTGCTTTTGTCGAACTTGAGCTGTCTTCACTCTTTTGTTGATTTGATCAATCACTCGACAAGTTTCTTCGACCAACTCCGGTCCTACAATCCTTCTCTCGCCCACCTCATTCCATAACAGAGGTGTATGACATTTCTTCCCATAAAGTGTTTCGTATGGAGCCATTTGGATCATAGCCTGGTAATTATTATTATAAGTAAACTCGATAAGCGATAGCTTCCGTCCCAAGCTCCTTTGAAATCTAGGGCACACACTCGGAGCATATCCTCTAAGATTTGAATAGTTCTTTCTGACTGCTCGTCTGTCTGAGGATGAAAAGTTATGCTAAACTTCAACTTGGTTCCCATAGCTTTCTCTAACCCTTCCCAGAACTTTGATGTAAAACAAGGGTTTCTGTCAGATACTATACTTTCTGGGATGCCATGAAGTCTGACTATATTATCCACATATAGCTTAGCCAGCTTCTCCATGGTATACTGAGGTCTGACAGGAATGAATCGAGCTGTCTTAGTAAGTCAATCGACTATAACCCATACTGCATCCACTGACCTTGGTGTCAAGGGTAGGCCAGTGACGAAAGACATTGTGATACAATCCCACTTCCATGCTGGCTCTGATAGTGGTTGTAGCAAACCTGCGGGTCTCTGCATTTCAGCTTTAACTTGCTGGCAATTCAGACATTGGAATACGAATCGAGCTACATCAACTTTCATACCCCTCCACCAATATAATCTTCTTAAATCATGGTACATCTTGGTGCTTCCTGGATGTACTGAATATGGGGTGTAATGAGATTCTGTCATAACTCTATCTCTGATATTTGAGTTTTCACTCTCAGGTATACATAATCATCCACGATACCTGAGTACCTTGTCTGAATCTAAGGTAAAATCAGGGTTGCTTTTTCCCTTCTCTAGATCTTCTTGCATAGTCTTGAGGTGTGGATCTTCTAGGATTGCTACTTTGACCTCATCTATTAGATCCGATGAGATCTTCAAAGCTGCGAACATCAATGTGAACTTATGAATTAAGCCCTGTTCCACTGGATCTCTTGCAGTCTCTAATATATACTCTTTATCATTCTCTATTGAGCCGGAGGCTGCAGCACACAATGCAGCATTTGTACTAGGTCCCGCCTCAGGTTTCAATGCCCATTTTCTGCTTAAGGCATCGGCCCCAACATTTGCCTTACCCGGATGGTACTGGATGTCACAATCATAATCTTTTAATAGTTCTAGCCATCTCCTCTGTCTCATATTCAGGTCCTTTTGAGTAAAAAGGTAAGTTAAACTCTTGTGATTCGACTTAATCTGAAACTTTTCACCATAAAGGTAGTACCTCCAAGTCTTGATTGCGTGAATGATCGCTGCTAACTCCAGATCATGCGTAGGATAGTTCTTCTCATGCTCTTTCAACTGTCCTGATGCGTAGGCAATTACCTGTTCTCCTTGCATCAATACACATCCAAGACCTAACTCTGAGGCATCCGTATATAAGGTAAATGGCAAGCCTGGTGCTGGGATGGTCAAGATAGGTGCAGAGACTAGTCTTGACTTCAAAGTCTGAAAGCACTTCTCATACTCATCGGTCCATATGAACTTTTCTCCTTTCTTGGTTAGTCTGGTAAGTGGAACGGTGATCCTTGAGTAGTCTTCCATGAATCTTCTATAGTAACCAGTCAATCCAAGGAAACTATGAATCCTCGCAACTGATTTCGGTGCATCCCATCCTACTATAGCTGTGATCTTGCCTGGATCTACCTTGATACCGTCTGCAGATACTACGTGACTCAAGAAGTCCACTTCCTTCAGCCAAAATTCACACTTCTTGAACTTGGCATAAAGCTTCTCCCTTCTCAGTCGTTGTAGGGCTGCTTTCAAATGTATTGCATGAGCCTTCTTGTCCTTTGAGTAGGCCAAGATGTTAACAATGAATTCGATGACCGAAGTGTCCAACATGTCATGAAACACTCGGTTCATTAGTTCCATGAACGACGCTGGAGCATTAGTCAACCCGAATGACATTACAAGAAACTCATAATGCCCATACCTTGTTCTGAAAGCAGTCTTCGGAATATCTGTTGCCTTGATCTTCAATTGGTGATACCCTGATCTAAGATCAATCTTCGAGAAAACCTTTGCACCCTGTAACTGATCGAACAGATCATCGATCCTAGGCAAAAGATATCGATTCTTGATAGTTTACTTGTTCAACTCTCGGTAGTCGATACATAATCGTACGCTACCGCCCTTCTTCTTAACGAACAATACAGGTGCTCCCCATGATGATATGCTTGGTCGTATGAAACCCTTATCTAGTAGTTCTTGTAATTGGGTCTTCAACTCCTTTAATTCGGTAGGGGCCATCCTGTACGATGCCTTAGACACCGGTGCCGACCCTGGCATAAGGTCTATCTCGAACTCTGTAACCCTATCTGGAGGTAGACCTGGTAGATCTTCTGGAAATACATCTGGAAACTCTCGTACCACATCTAGATCTTCCATCTTTAGCACCTCTGCAGTGATGTCGACTACAGACACTAAGTACCCCACTCCTCCCTTCTCTAAGCATCTCTTAGCTTTTAGGCCAGAGAGGATCAGCTTCCGCTTCCTAGGTAACTTGGTTCCAGTGTAGCTAAACTCTTTTCCCTTCTCATCATTAAACACAAGTTTTCTTTCGCCACATAATAAGCTAACTGAATGATGGCCTAGCCAATCCATTCCTAAGATGACGTCAAAGTCTGCCATCTCAAGTTGAACCAGATTTGCTTCTAGGTTTCGGCCTTCAATACTAACTGTACATGGCCCATAGCATTCATTCAATGCCACTTCTACTCCCAACGGAGAACGAACTATCAAGCTTGGGGTTAAATACTTGATAGGTAACTCCATTCGCTTCCCAAAAGACATAGAAACAAAGGAGTACATGGCCCCAGAGTCAAAGAGTACTCTGGCGGGTACACCAACTATATTGATAGTTCCTGAAATTTAATTATCCCTTAGTTCTGCATGCTCAAACACAACAAACAGTAAGCCAAATGGTAAGGGACGTAATCATACCAGTAACCACATCAGGTGATGCGGCTGCCTCTTCAGTGGTGACTGCGAATATCTTTCCTTGCTGCAGCAGTTGCTTCTTAGGTAGAGTACAGGTCTTTGCATAATGACCCAATTATTGACAGTTGGAACATTTGATATTTGGGTTTTGTCCAGCTAACTATGAGGGTGGTGGTGCAATAGTGTTCCTTGCAGGCACCACAGCAGACTGTGCCCTCTATGGGCGGAATGGTCTAGTGTTTCCTCCACCCGAAGTCTCAGTAGAAGGCCTCTTCAGTCCCCTGTTTTGAGCAAAGAAGCAGTCTCTTTGGCTTGATTCAATTACCCTAGCAATCTGTACAGCCTCGTTATACACTTTCTTCTCCAAACCCAAGACGTGCTCTTGGATACATCCTCGTAATCCCATGGTAAACCTATGGGTCTTGGTCTCTTCTTCTTCCATGCTTTTCGGAGTGAAGAAAAATATCTCTTCATACATCTACTGGTAAGCATCAACAGTCCACTGGGTTTGTTGCAGGTTCAAGAATTCCTTCTCCATTTGATCACGGAAGCTCTTCAGAAAGTACTTATCAAAGAAAGCTCCCTTGAATATTTCCCAATTGATCTGAGTATGCTTTATCTCCAAGTATGTCCAGGTAGAATTCCACCAGGCATTAGCGTCTTCCTTGAGCATGTGCGTAGCGAATAGTACCTTCTCATCCTCCGTACAAGTCATCAGACGGAAGTTCTTCTCCAATTTAGCAACCCACTGTGCAGGCCATAGTGGTTTTCCTGGTTTCCCTGTGAAGGTAGGGGGTTTCAACTTCAAAAGCCTATCCACTGCTCGGCTTAGGTCATTCTGCCCCTGTGCATTTGTCCCATACCATGGTGGTGGGTACGGATAGATTCCTTGATAGGCAGACGATGATGGAAATTGTTGTGGTGGTTGTAGATTCTGTCCTTGGCCCATCGGCCCAGTACTACCGTCCATTGGCAGTGTGGTGTTATTTCCCCCAGATTCAGGCGTACCTTCTGTAGGAATATATCCCGGTGGGCTGAATATCTTCAGCATCTCGTTCAGGAATATTTTCAGTTTAGCTTCCATCTGAAAAACCAGATTCGTCACAATTGTCTCAAAGTTAGTTTGAGGAGGTCCTGGCAAATTTGTTGGTGCTCTGGGACTCTGCCTTTCTCCACCGTCTAGGTTCACATTTTGCTCATCAACAGTTCCTGTTTCCACGTTGTCCTCGTCTTGGCATACCCTAGAGTGGTGACGCCTTCATGAGCCTCTACGACCGTTTCCGCCTACCATCTCAGATTAGTTTTTCCTGCTTGGATCTGAGAAGAAGACATAACACATGATGTACAATCGAATAGTCATAATAGTGTTAGTCTTTAACAAGTGCAAGGCGAAACTTGTAAGGAAACTTAAATCGAAATTTTAAATTTTTTTTTAAATTTTCTGGGCTTCAAATAGTTGTCCGGTCGCAACATACCGGTCGCGGCACTGTATATGGTAGTGCGACCGGTATGTCCAGGCGGACAAACCTCTCAGAGTTCCCGAGGGGTACCGATCGATGTACCGGTCGCAACCCCGTAGGAAATGGAGTGACCGGTATAGTCGACCGGTCAGAAATTATCTAACCGAGAGGTACCAGTTGATATACCCAGGGGGTACCGGTCAATTGGTATGGGCAAAACCGTCGACCGGTATGCCCAGAATGCCCTTTAAAATCGGGAAAAGTGAGATCTCACTTTTCTTTTCTTCTTCCTCTCCGGTGGCGATTCCTCTCTGGCTTGGTGAGTTGCTACAGTCCGACCGGTGATCCTAGAAGCGATTTTCTTCCGATCAAGACCTTGAACATCGTCTCAAAGTAAGTTTCTTCCTTCCATTCTTCCTTTTTACATCGTCTCTTCATAGTTTCATGCCCAAAAACTAGGTTTTTCTTGGTTTAGAAGATTCTAATCGTAAGAACTCTTTTTCTTCGACTTAGAAAGAGTTTAGGGACCTCTATGAGCAAAAGCCCTCAACCAATTTGAGGTTCCACCAAATAGTTTTCCAAAAAATCAAATTTTTAGGTTTTTGACCTAGGTTTTGATAAAAATCGATTTTTTTTCAAAATTTCTAAATTTATTGTTGTTTGATGGATGCTTGGTTTCCATGTGGTCTTAGATGGTTACATAAGTCCTCCGCCCCAGATTTTGGGTGAGTTCGAGGCTTTTGCTTCAAGAAGTGTGAGTGAATCATCACTAAACCAACGGTTCACACCAGGATCTCAATAAGACCATGTCCACTCATACAAACCATTGCACATAACCATAATCAAAATATAATAAAATACAGTGAAAGTTTTAAATTAAATGAACTGAATTCTCTAATGATAATTTAAATAAAATATCCAATTATTCTCTACAGCAAAACGTAAATAAATATCCTTACATCAATTGTGTCTCCAACTGAAAATAAATAAATAAACTAAACTAATCCTAGAGGTACACGCAGAAAGGGCACTCGCATGAAGCGTCATGTTCATCCTCTCCTGCTTGCACTTCTAAAGCAACAACACCTCCATACGCCGAAGCATCCATGTAGTCCTCCACAGTATAACCTACATCAACATCTAAAAACATGTATATATATACAGGGTGAGCTCACAACTTAGCTCAGTAAGACAATCAGACAGTGCAACAAACATATGCATGAGTAACATTCACATTGTGGTCTGGTTTTAAGTTTGCAATGTGCTATAGAAAGGATTGGCGGCCACCGCACCTCTATACACGAGTGTGTGAAGCTGCCCAATGGATCAAACACCACTGTCGTTATGCTGCCAAAATTTTGGAAATTTTAATCAAATTCCCATTATTTTGTCTTTGTTTTGTAGTTCAAAATGTCTCAACGCAGAGGTGCTAGTAAACATGCATTTGGTCTTGGCATGAACCGTCCGCACCCGCCGGTTCCACAACTCGATGAGCGGTGGTTTCGTTCTAAGGTGGCGCAAGCCCGCTTTCCCTGGTTTGAAGAGAAGAATATTGAGTCGGGGCGACGGGTGAACCTGAAGCAGCTGCAGCGGTTTGATGTTGAAGCAGCTTTTGGTAGACTTGGGTGGTTGCCCGTTATTACATACACGGTGAATGCCCGTCCTAACCTCGTTAAACACTTCTATGCAAACTTGGAGATAGAGGGAGAAGTCAATGACTTCAGCCGAGGCAGGGAACTCCGCCTTACTAGTTTCGTCAAGGGTGTTCCCATATCTTTCGACACTCATCAGCTTTTCGATCTTCTGGGGTTTCCAAATGATGGTGACTTGGTCTACTGTGCCCCTAAGATGAAGGGCTTTCTCATTGATGATCTGCGCGAGGAGATTTCAGAGCAGATCCTTAACCCAGGATGTCACACCCCAATTCCACACATTTCAGAATGGTGTGATGAACCGCTAAATAACCAACGGTTCAACCAGGATCTCAAATAGGCTATCCCCGCGTTACCTGAACCTTCGTACACTCACCTTCATAATCAGAGTAAATATACAATAGCGGAAGTCTTATAAATAAATGAACTGAGAACTAAAATGATATCCATAAATAATAACAAATTATTCTGTGTTTAATTAGAGACATAAATATTCAAATACCAAATACTTGTCTTATAAATCCAATAAAGAAACCTATAAAAATATCTAGTCAAATACACATGAGTTGCACTCGCAAGAGGAGTCATGTGTATCATCTTCAGCTCCAGCGTCCATTGCTGCTACCGTCCCGTACGTAGAAGCATTCATATAGTCTTCAACTGTGTAACCTGCATCATCAATTAAAAATATTTGACGTCGAGGGGTGAGCACACAACACGGCTCAATGAATAGCCAAAACAATGCAACATTACATATGCATGCACATTCATTTATCTCTTTGGTCTGGTTTATAGTTTGCAATGCGCAATAGAAAGGTTGGGTGGTCAAAGGTTAACGTTTATTGACACCGCCTCTATACACAGGGTGTGGAAGTCCGCCCGAAGGTTAACGTTTATCGTCGTCCCCATCCACCCTACCATAACATTATACAACAAAGGTTAACGTTTATTGCTATATAATGCTATATCAACACGTAAGCCCCTATTAGCGAGGGCTTGCAAACTGGGCTCGCTACTAACCAATCCTAATGCCAAACAAGTGTATCCAAGGCCTCACCCCAAGATCCCTCGGAATGTCCATAGAGATAGAGCTAAGGCCCCCGGTAGAGTCGAGACTACAAGGACCGAGACCACCTCCCCGATACCCTACGACACAATAGTTCTGCTAAGGTAATGGCGATACGACGATGTCAATGCACAAGACTTGAGTTAGAGATAGAGCTAAAGTGTTGAGACCCGCCAAAGGTTAACGTTTATTGACGTTCTCATCACACCTCCCCTGATACTCGCTTGCATCAAGTACATCAACCACACACATACAAGCACATGCCTATTCCTATCATCATCATCATCATCATCATGTTATAAACAATAAAGTAAATATGCATGAACAAGTAATATAAATATTGGATGGCATGCTGTATGCACATTACAAACATATTTGCATAGAATCAAACATGGCATAGGACTCAAGAATTAGAAAAATAGTTTATTATTAACCAATTTAATTTGGAGTTAAGGTTCCTCACCTTAGTTTGCTATAAGATACTTTTCCAAGCTTAAAAATCCCCTCTACAGTGTTATTATAGTGCTAGCAAACCTAACAAAGTCAATAGAATTTAATTAGAATTAATTTTGAATTTAAAAACCATGCTGTTAACTGAGGGTCGATCAAAGGGTCGATGCTCAGAATGCATAGGGTCGATGGGTCTATCGACCCTACCCTCTGTCTGAACTTCCCGAATGCTGAGGGTCGATGGTCAAGGTGCCTAGGGTCGATGGGTCTATCGACCACGTGTGCGACCCCTCGTGCACTCCGGGTCCAATTTCCACTTTTTAATTCATTCTTCGTGTTTGGGGTCCTATGGCTTGCTTCCACATTCCATTAAACATTCATTCCATGGTCTGAAACCATGATTCATCCTCCTAGATGGCTTTCATGCATTATCCTCGGGTTTTCCATGAAAACCTAACCATGAATGGATGGTTTGGGTTTCTCCAAAATCCTACACTCAACCATATCTAACCTAAGGTCTGTAGAAACTCATGGAATTAGTATCCATACCTGAAAAGATTACTTTTCTCTGAAAATTCTTCTCCTTTTTGCTAAGTCTTCCTCCTTGCCTCTTTTCTTCCTCTTTTCCTTCTTCTCTCTTTATCTCAATTCAATTGAGGTTGTAAAAGGAGTGAAAGTGGCTTAGGGACGTCCTTTAAATAGAGTAGGAATGTCCTATAATAGTCCCATTGAGATTTGGAAAGAATCCCAATCGAAAATTAGGAAATTTCCTAATTTCGCCGGCAAGTGAGGGTCGATGAGAGGGTCGATGATCCCGTGGACCCCGTGGTCTCGACACTTGTCCGACCCTCTCCCAAATTTTAAGGGTCCCGAGTTTCTGATTTGGGAGGGTCGACCCTGTTTAGTTGGGTATGCGACCCTTCCTCTATTTTAAGTGTTTTTGGGTCGATTTGATACTTGGGATCTCGCTCTCCTTCACGCCCTTGGTCCATTTGACTCGACCATGATGGGTGAACCTGGTTCAAGGTGGTAAGACCGGATTAGTTTGACACGGGTCTTACAACTCCCCCTAACTTATAAAAATTTCGTCCTCAAAATTGGACGTACCTTCTGAATCAAATAAATGAGGGTATTGCTTCCGCATAGCATTTTCTTCTTCCCATGTAACTTCTTCCATGTCTCTACTTTTCCATGTGACCTTAACATAGTAGATATCTCTGTTGCGTAGACGTTGAACCTTTCAACTAGTGATTTCCATTGGTGTTACTTTAAATGTCAAATCATCAGTCAATTCTGGCAAATCCACTGTCAAAACATGCGTTGGGTCTTTGACATACTTCTTCAATAGGGATATGTGAAATACGTCATGCACACTTGACATAGATGGTGGTAGTGCTAACTGATAAGCTACTTTTCCACGCTTAGCCAGAATTTCATATGGCCCGACATATCTTGGACTTAGTTTTCCTTTCTGTCCAAACCTCTTCAATCCTCGCATAGGCGATACCTTCGGAAATACTTTATAACCTACGGCGAACTCTAGATCTCTTCGTCGAGTATCTGCATATTGCTTCTGACGGTTCCGAGCTGTTCTTACTCTTTCCTTGATAATGCCGACCACTCGACAAGTCTCTTCAACAAATTCTGGTCCAACAATACTACGTTCTCCAACTTCATTCCAAAACAAAGGAGTTCGACACTTCCTGCCATACAGTGCTTCATAAGGTGACATCTGTATAGTAGCATGATAGCTATTGTTATAAGCGAACTCGATCAATGGTAACCTTTCATCCCATGATCCCTTGAAATCAATTACACATGCTCGTAGCATATCTTCTAGAATCTGAATTGTGTGCTCTGACTGTCCATCTGTCTGTGGGTGGAATGCAGTACTGAACTTCAACGTTGTACCCATAGTCTTTTGCAATCCTTCCCAAAATTTAGAAGTAAATTATGGATCTCTATCCGACACAATGTTTTCTGGTACACCGTGTAAGCGAACAATGTTATCCACATATAGCTTTGCTAACCTTTCCAGTGTATACTGAGGTCGTATAGGTATGAAACGAGCTGTCTTTGTCAGACGGACTACAATCACCCAAACCGCATCTACTACTCAAGGAGTCAAGGGTAGTCCCGTGACGAAGTCCATAGTGATGCAGTCCCATTTCCATGCTGGTTCCGTAACGGCTGCAATAGTCCCGCGGGTCTTTGTCGTTCAGCCTTTAATTTCGACAATTTAGGCATTGAGACACGTACTTAGCTACATCTGCTTTCATTCCCCTCCACCAGTATAATTTCTTTAGGTCATGATACATCTTTGTACTTCCAGGATGTACCGAGTAGATGGTGGTGTGGGCTTCTTTCATGAGTCGGTGTCTAATGTTTATACTTTCTGTTTCGGGTACACATATCCTTTCTTTGTATTTCAGTACCTTCTCGTCATCCAAGGTGAACTCAGGGTTGGTCCTACCTTTCTCAATATCTTCGTGTACAGTTCTCAGATAAGGATCTGCTTTGATAGCTGTCTTCACTTCATCCACTATATCCGGTATAATCTTCAATGCCGCGAACATATTCGAAAACTGATGAATAAACCCTTGGTTGGCTGATCCATCCGTTGTGTCTATCACATACTGCTCGTTGCCGTGATTGAATATCATTCCTGTAGTGCACATTGCCGCAGTCGTGCTAACTTCTCCTTGAGATTTTATCATTGCTTTTCTACTCAATGCATCTACTACTACGTTCACTTTTCCCGGATGATACTGGATATCACAATCATAGTCTTTCAATAGTTCCAGCCATCTTCTTTGTCTCATATTCAACTCCTTCTGATTAAATAAATAAGTAAGACTTTTATGGTCCGACTTAATCTGGAATTTCTCTCCGTATAGGTAATGTCTCCATATCTTGACAGCATGTACTACTGCCGCTAACTCCAAATCATGAGTGGGGTAATTTTTTTCATGTATCTTCAATTGTCTCGAGGCATAGGCAATCACTTGCTCTCTTTGCATAAGCACATATCCTAATCCCAATCCCGACGCATCGGTATATAAGGTAAATGTCTGTCCTGGGATCGGAATAGTCAAAATCGGAGCGGATATCAATCTGGTCTTCAGTGTTTGAAAACTCTTTTCACACTTATCCATCCATAAAAATTTTTCACCTTTCTTGGTCAAACTGGTGAGAGGTACGGCAATCCGAGAATAGTCTTCTACGAATCTCCGATAATAACCAGCTAGACCTAGAAAACTTTTAATTTCAGAAACGCTCTTTGGTGCTTCCCACTTTACGATAGCCTCGATCTTACTGGGGTCCACTTTGATTCCTTCAGCGGATACTACATGGCCTAGGAAGGCGACTTCACTTAGCCAAAACTCGCACTTTGAGAATTTGGCATACAACTTCTCTTTCCTTAAACGCTGTAGGGCTGCGTTTAGGTTCTTGACATGGGTTTCCTTGTCCTTGGAGTATACCAATATGTCATCAATAAATACTATAACCGATGTATCCAGCATATCGTGGAAAACTCGGTTCATAAGTTCCATGAACGTTGCCGGTGCATTAGTTAATCCGAATGACATCACTAAGAATTCATAATGTCCGTATCTTGTCCTGAAAGCTGTCTTCGGAATGTCACCTTCTTTAATCTTCAGCTGATGATAGCCTGATCGAAGATCGATCTTTGAAAATACTTTTGCTCCCTGTAACTGATCAAACAAGTCATCGATCCGAGGTTAGCGGATATCGATTCTTGATTGTCAGCTTATTCAACTCTCGATAGTTGATACATAATCGAACGCTACCATCCTTCTTCTTTACGAACAACACCGGTGCTCCCCATGGAGATATACTGGGTCTAATATAACCCTTATCCATCTTGTAATTGCACTTTTAATTCCTTCAGTTCAGTAGGAGCCATTTTATAAGGTGCTTTTGATACTGGTGCGGCTCCGGGTAGAAGGTCTATTACAAACTTCGTGGCTCGGTCGGGTGGTAATCCGGGTAGTTCCTCCGGAAATACATCCGGGTAATCCCACCACGACATCAATATCTTCCATTCGTGGCGCGTCCTTGGTTAGGTCGACCACTGATACTAGATATCCGACGGCTCCTTTTTCAAGGCACTTCTTAGCCTTTAATGGTGAGAGTATGAGCTTGCGTCTCCTGGGAAGTTTGGTTCCCGAGAAACTAAATTCTGCTCCTTCTTTTTACTTTGAACGTTAGTTTCTTTTCGGCGCATAATAGGTTTGTTGAATGCCGAGCTAACCAGTCCATTCCAAAGATGACGTCAAAGTCTGCCATCTCAAGTTGTATTAAAGTTGCATCTAAGGTTTTCTCGCCAATGAGAACTGGACATGGCCCATAACCTTTCTCTAATTCCACTTATAATCCCATCGGTGACCGTACAAGTAATTTGTAGTCTAATGTTTTGATGGGTAAATTGGTCTTCTTTCCAAACGACACAGATATAAATTAATGCGTAGCTCCTGAATCAAAGAGTACTCTAGCGGGTATTCCATTGATAGGTACGATACCTGTAATTCGTTTTTACTTAGTCTACATGCCCAATCAATGTAATTATAACCTTAAAAGTTTTGGTCATACCTGTGACCACATCGGGCGATGCGGCAGCATCCTCTGATGTAACAAGATATACCCGGTCCTTGATGTAACTGCTTCTTGGATTTTGGGCATTCTCTTACCATATGCCCCGGTTGGTTGCGATTATAGCACTTCGGGGCTTCAGAATTTGGCTTTGGCTGTGGTTGAGCTGCGGAAGTAGACTTTGGTGCAGTAGCAAAATTTTGAGGACGAAAAGGTTTATACGTCCTATTATTGCCTCCGTTGTAGGAGTTTCCGGCTGGTCTCTTGATGCCTCCGTGCCGGGAGAAATAACTCTCCTTCCGGCTCGATTCGATCACTCGAGCAATCTGGATAGCTTCGTTGTAGATTTTCTTCTCTAAGCCCGGAACATTTTCTCTTATGCTTCCTCTTAGTCCCGCGACAAACCTACGGGTTTTGGTATCTTCTTCCTGCATACTAGCCGGTGCGAAGAAAAACAGCTCTTCATAGCGATGTTGATACGAGTCTATGGACATCTACCCCTGGTACAGACTCAAGAACTCTTTCTCCATTGAATCTCTGAAGCTTCTTGGGAAATACTTCTCGAAGAACGCTTCTTTATATATAGCCCATGTCAGTAGGGTGTGCTTGGTCAATAAGTACGTCTTTGTAGATTTCCACCAATGGTGTGCGTCACCTTTGAGAAGGAAGGTGGCGCATGGTACTTTCTCTTCCTCGGTGATAGTCATCATAAGGAAGTTCCTTTCCATCTCGCCTATCCAGTCTGCTGGTCACGATGGGATCAGGCGGCTTGCCGTTGAATTCTCTCGGTTTCATTTTCAAAAATCTCTCCACTAGCCGGGAGTGATCGAGTTGATTTTGGTATGCCCCAAACATAGGGGTGGGTAGTTGTACATCCCTTGTGCTGCTTCGGGACCTGCGACCGGAATTGGTGCAGCCGGGTTGTTGTGGTATCCGGGGAGCTGGGTGGTTACCCACTAGTGCTACACCGGCTTGCCCGGTGTGTATGGGTGCAGCCCGAGTGGCTTGATACATAATCCCCATGGCAACCTGCATTTGAGCTTGTGCGTGTTGCATCTGTTGTAGCTGCTGAGCTAGGTTCATAACCACAATTGCTAGCTCCGGTGGTGGAGGTGGCAAATTTGTAGGGTTTGCCGGTTCTGGATTACCCTGTGCATGGTTATTCTCTTGACTAGTCTCCTCCACTGGTGGTGGTGGTGGGACTGTATTTCGGGTCTGTCGGGTAACTCTACGTCCAAACATATTTCTTTTCGATGATTGGTGGTGCCTGAAAATCATCAAAATAGGTGAGAAATCATGTATATGTCATGTAGGCACGTTAACCAATAATCAATTCCAATTCGAGCTCATTTTATAAACAAAATACTGTCTTTTTCTATACGAGGTCGATGGTGAGGGTCGATGGTATGTCGGACCCTTAATATCCGACCCCTGTGTTTTTTTGTCGATTCCCGAGAGCCGAGGGTCGATTATAGGGTCGATCGGAGGGTCAATGGCTCCGGTCGAGTTGTCCGACCCTCCGACCAAAAAATCAGATTTTTAAAGTCCGATTTTGGGTCATTTTCTATTATTTCCCTCCCGTTTCGACTCGCCTCTTCTCTCCGAGTTGCTACAGTGCTACTTCACCGTTGTGGATCGATTTTAGTCCGAGTTTCGACATCCACTTCATCCCTACAGGTATGCTTTCCCATTTTTACCTGTTTTTAGGTTTCCATTCCTAGGTTTTTGCCCATTTAACTTGTATTTTTCAAATTAAACTTTTTCCAACCGTAAAAATTCGATTTTTATTGGGGGCTTTTGTTGTTGGTGTCTTGAGGAAACGAAAGCCCTCAAAATTTTTGAGTTTCATCGGTTGGTTATCGAGAAACTTAGATTTTTTCTCTTTTTGCCCTAATTTGTCGAAATTTTTCGATTTCTTGCAATTCTTCAAATTGGACCTTGTCAGTTAAAATTTCCTTCTGTTTAACTGTTGTATGATGTGTTGGAACTTACGTAGGTCCTCCTACCCACTTGTATGGGTGAAAAGTGAGGCTTTTGACCAACTTACGTCGTTATAATGCCCAATTTTTAAATTTTTATCCTATTAACTCCTTGTTTTCCTTTTTCTTTCTTATCTATAGATACTATGGTTCGTACCAAAGTACCCAGGGTTTGTGATCCGCTTCGCTTCCGCTCCAATGAAGCCGAGGCACAGTATGCCTACTATACGGGCAAGAAAGTGGAAGGGGGTCGTATGGTGAACCCTGGCTGAGCTAGCCTTGTTCAATGTAGAGAGAGCTTTTGGTGATATGGGGTGGCTCCCTATCATCACATACGATGCGTGCACACGTCCGGAGTTAGTGCGCCGGTTCTCACGTAACCTTTAGATTGTGAGAAACCACAACGATGTGGAGCTTGGTCAGGAGTTGCGCATCACTAGCTACGTCAAGGGGGTGCAGATTTCCTTTGATTATCGGCAACTGGCCAACCTGTTGGGCATTCCTTATGATGGTCCTATGGTGTACTGTGCACCTGGTGAGCACGACTTTATTGAGACGTGGTTGCGGGCCGAGATTGATAGTTAGTTACTACAACCCGATCGCTGGCAGATGAGGGCGTGCTACTTGCGTCCGGCTCCACGGGTGTTCCGTAGGATCATTCAAAGATAACCTGATCCCGCAGAGTGGGCATTATGAGAGGGTGTCTCAGCTGACCCAGTTTTTGATCTACAGTATATGCACTCATCAGCCCGTTTGTCTTCCTTACATCATCATGCGGACGATGATTAGTGTTACATTGTCCGGTCATAGGGGTAATCTACCCTATGGACATATGATCACCATACTTGTTGATTCGTCCGGGGGTTGACCTAGTTGATGAGAAGATTCGAGGAGAAGACCTTCTCGTCGCCTCTAGATTGGGAGGCTATAGCAAGATGGGACTTCGAGACGCTCGGGTTAGCGATGATGAGAGGAACACGATGGTGCGCCCTCACACTCGGGTTGAGGTGGCTGATCTTGAGGCTGCTGCTGCTGCTGCTAGAGCTCAGGTGGATCCCATCAACGATGATGATCGTACGTACATGGACGTCGACGCGATACCCCCGCCTTCACCTACACAAGCGGCTAGAGTTGGTACTTCGCATGCGACGGATTCTGTACCTGAGACTGGTCCTTCTCATGAGGCTGGTCCTTCGCATCCGTCTTTTGATATGATGGAGATGTTGCGCGAGATCAGAGAGACTCAGCGCAGATCGGACCTGAGGATGGAGGAGTTGCTAGATGCTCAGCGCATGAGAGTGGATGAGCTGTTGGCTGCTCAGCACACATCTGACGCACGGATAGGTGAGCTCATGGAGATCCAGCGTGCGACGGACAGAGAGTAGCTGATCTCACGACTAGTCTACGAGACGACCCGGACTCGAGATAGCCTTGGTTGACTAGAGTCTATGCCGAGGACTACGACAGAGATCATGAGGCTCCACCTCCTCCTTCGCCTCCCGCTTCCCGATTGTACTTTTTGTTTTTCCCGTACTTCGAGTAACTGTTCGGGTTGTGGACTGTACTCTGCTTTAGATATATATTTACACTTTGTTTCTCTCTCATTGTATGTCAACTTGTTTCTCCTTTTAATAGATGTATTATTCTCTTTTTAAATTTGGTTTCAACATCATTTGTGCTTATAATGTGTCAATATTACTGTTTTTATTTTATCCTATCTCAGTTCACTATTGCTGTGAATGTATGATAGTTCAGCGGGCAAGGCCTGAGATGCTCTAATACCAAGTTGTCACACCCCAATTCCATACATTTTAGAATGGTGTGATGAACCGCTAAATAACCAACGGTTCAACCAGGATCTCAAATAGGCTATCCCCGCGTTACCTGAACCTTCGTACACTCACCTTCATAATCAGAGTAAATACACAATAGCGAAAGTCTTATAAATAAATAAACTGAGAACTAAAATGATATCCATAAATAATAGCAAATTATTCTGTGTTTAACTGAGACATAAATATTCAAATACCAAATACATGTCTTACAAATCCAATAAAGAAACCTATAAAAATATCTAGTCAAATACACACGAGTTGCACTCGCAAGAGGAGTCATGTGTATCATCTTCAGCTCCAGCGTCCATTGCTGCTATCGTCCCGTACGTAGAAGCATTCATATAGTCTTCAACTGTGTAACCTGCATCATCAACTAAAAATATTCGACGTCGAGGGGTGAGCACACAACACGGCTCAGTGAGTAGCCAAAACAATGCAACATTACATATGCATGCACATTCATTTATCTCTTTGGTCTGGTTTATAGTTTGCAATACACAATAGAAAGGTTGGGTGGTCAAAGGTTAACGTTTATTGACACCGCCTCTATACACAGGGTGTGGAAGTCCGCCCGAAGGTTAACGTTTATCGTCGTCCCCATCCACCCTACCATAACATTATACAACAAAGGTTAACGTTTATTGCTATATAATGCTATACCAACACGTAAGCCCCTGTTAGCGAGGGCTTGCAAACTGGGCTCGCTACTAACCAATCCTAATGCGAAACAGTGTATCCAAGGCCTCACCCCAAAGCATCCCTCGGAATGTCCATAGAGATAGAGCTAAGGCCCCCGGTAGAGTCGAAGACTACAAGGACCGAGACCACCTCCCCTGATACCCTACGACACAATAGTTCTGCTAAGGTAATGGCGATACGACGATGTCAATGCACAAGACTTGAGTTAGAGATAGAGCTAAAGTTCTGAGACCTGCCAAAGGTTAACGTTTATTGATGCCCTCATCACACCTCCCCTGATACTCGCTCGCATTAAGTACATCAACCACACACATACAAGCACATGCCTATTCCTATCATCATCATCATCATCATGTTATAAACAATAAAGTAAATATGCATGGACAAGTAATAGAAATATTGGATGGCATGCTGTATGCACATTACAAACATATTTGCATAGAATCAAACATGGCATATGACTCAAGAATTAGAAAAATAGTTTATTATTAACCGATTTAATTTGGAGTTAAGGTTCCTCACCTTAGTTTGCTATAAGATACTTTTCCAAGCCTAAAAATCACCTCTACAGTGTTATTATAGTGCTAGCAAACCTAACAAAGTCGATAGAATTTAATTAGAATTAATTCCGAATTTAAAAACCATGCTGTTAACTGAGGGTCGATCAGAGGGTCGATGCTCAGAATGCATAGGGTCGATGGGTCTATCGACCCTACCCTCTGTCTGAACTTCCCGAATGCTGAGGGTCAATGGTCAGGGTGCCTAGGGTCGATGGGTCTATCGACCCTGTGTGCGACCCTCGCTGCACTCTGGTCCAATTTCCACTTTTTAATTCATTCTTCGTGTTTGGGGTCCTATGGCTTGCTTCCACATTCCATTAAACATTCATTCCATGGTCTGAAACCATGATTCATCCTCCTAGATGGCTTTCATGCATTATCCTCGGGTTTTCCATGAAAACCTAACCATGAATGGATGGTTTGGGTTTCTCCGAAATCCTACACTCAATGACTTTCATGCATTATCCTCGGGTTTTCCATGAAAACCTAACCATGAATGGATGGTTTGGGTTTCTCCGAAATCCTACACTCAACCATATCTAACCTAAGGTCTGTAGAAACTCATGGAATTAGTATCCATACCTGAGAAGATTACTTTTCTCTGAAAATTCTTCTCCTTTTTTCTAAGTCTTCCTCCTTGCCTCTTTTCTTCCTCTTTTCCTTCTTCTCTCTTTCTCTCAATTCAATTAGGGTTGTGAAAGGAGTGAAAGTGGCTTAGGGACATTCTTTAAATAGAGTAGGAATGTCCTATAATAGTCTCATTGAGATTTGGAAAGAATCCCAATCGAAAATTAGGAAATTTCCTAATTACAGTTTCGGCGACAAGTGAGGGTCGATGATCCCGTCGACCCTGTGGTCTGACACTGTCCGACCCTCTCCCAAATTTTAAGGGTCTGAGTTTCTGATTTGGGAGGGTCGACCCTGTTTAGTTGGGTATGCGACCCTTCCTCTATTTTAAGTGTTTTTTGGTCGATTTGATACCTGGGATCTCGCTCTCCTTCACGCCCTTGGTCCATTTGACTCGACCATGATGGGTGAACCTGGTTCAAGGTGGTAAGACCGGATTAGTTTGACACGGGTCTTACACAGGAGCGCCCATGGAAGCTACTAGCTTAAGACCTGTTCCTTGGGTATTTTGCCGCATCATCCAACACAATATTGTTCCTCAGAGCGGCCACTACAATGAGTTGTCTCAGCTCACTCAGTACTTGACCTATTGCGTCTGCACTGGGGAGCGGGTCTGTCTCCCTTACATCATTATCAGGACCATGTGTCAAGCTACTCTGCCCGATCAGACCAGTAACCTTCCATATGGCCGACTTATCACTACTCTTCTGCTGCGCTTATGGGTGGACATGAGGGGTGAGATTGCGATTGAAGACACCATGACCTCTGACATTGACTGGGATGCCATTCTCCGGATGAGGATGGACAACCTGCCGATCAGTGATGAGGAGTTAGAGGCTCATCCTCATCCGCTCAGGAGGGTAGCAGCCGCGGTAGCGGTAGCAGCAGCAGCAGCAACAACCAATGCAACCAATGCAGAAGAGGCAGGGGATGATGGTGATGATGATTATGATCAGATGGAGGACATTCCAGCACCGGCACCACAGCCCACACCTATAGCAGGACCATCCCAGCCTCCTCCCGATACCTTGATGGGTATGTTTACAGAGATCTGGGATGCCCAGTGTGAGATGAGCCGTGACCTAGGGCACCTTGCTCGCAGCCTCAGAGTCATGCAAGAGTAGGTACACTGGCTTAGGGTGGCTTATGAGCATGACTATGACATCACTGACCATTCCTCTTATGCCCCCATCCCTATGATAGACCTCCTATGCCCCCATCCCTATGATAGACCTCCTATTTTTTCTCTCTCTCAGCATGGTTTTTATATAATAGGGTAACTGTCCGACTTGTGGACTGTACCTTGTAGCACCATTACTCTTGATATTCTTTAAATATTTTAATAGAAGTTTATGATTTTTCTCACTTGTCATTAAGGTTCCTATCTAGAGCATGTCTATTTATTAATTCCACCTTTAGTATAGTACATTATGCTCTTTCATATTTAGTCTCAGACATCAAACAAGTGCTTAGAGTATGTTCTTATTAAGACTTTTAAATTCTTTCTATCTTAGTTCATCGACTCAGTTAAGTGCAAATATGGTCTGTTGGACAGAGCCTAAGAGCTCTGATACCAAGTTGTCACACCCCAATTCCGACTGAACCAGAAGTGTGAGTGAACTGTCACTAAACCAACAGTTTACATCAGGATCTCAATTAGACCGTGTCCACTCATACAAACCATTGCACATAACCATAATCAGAATATAATAAAATACAGCGGAAGTCTTAAATTAAATGAACTGAGTGATCTATTGATAAATTTAATAAATATCCAGTTATTCAAATACCAAAACATAATTAAATATCCTTACATCAATTGTATCTTTAACCAAAAATAATTTAAATAAATTAAATCAACTCCTAGAGGTACACGTAGAAAGGGCACTTGCATGAAGCGTCATGCTCGTCCTCTCCTGCTTGCACGTCCAAAGCAACCACGCCTCCGTATACTGGAGCATTCAGGTTGTCCTCCACCGTATAACCTGCATCAACATCTAAAAACATGTATATATATACAGGGTAAGCTCACAACTTAGCTCAGTAAGACAATCAGACAATGCAATAAACATATGCATGAGTAACATTCACATCATGGTCTGGTTTTAAGTCTGCAATGTGCTATTGAAAGGATTGGCGGCCACCGCACCTCTATACACGAGTGTGTGAAACCGCCCAATGGATAAAACACCACTGTCATTCCACATGCACCCACTATGGAATAGGGATAGAACTAAAGCATCCGGATCAAACACCGCCAATACTTTTCCTGATATCCTACCCATACCAACACGTAAGCCCCTATTCGCGAGGGCTTACAAACTAGGCTCGCAACTAACCAATCCTATATGTCATCACAGTAGGCCCTATCCCAGCATAGCTCCCTATGGCATAGAGATAAAGCTAGAGTCTAGTGGCCAGGCCGGAGACCATAGTGCCACTTCCTCCCCCTGATACCCTACCCGCACCAAGCATGCTAAGACAGAACGATACGAAAAAGTGCTAGTGTGAGGAATGATCCCAGACCCTCGGCGCCTTCCATTCCATACACCAACGAAAATAATCACATGCCTAACAGTCACATCCTAGCATAATGAGTATGCATGAATAATAATAATAACTGAAAGTAAAGGATGACATGCGAGTATGCACAAACATCAGTCCATAGAATCATCATTATTAACAACGTTTTACTGTTATTAAATTAATAGGGTTTAGGTCCAATTCCCTTACCTGATGCTTGTTTGATAGCTTGCTTCGCATCACAGAATCCAAACTTGTTATCACAAGGTCCTACACGACGTTAGGGTTAAATTATAATAGTTTTCTTAAGGTTTACGTTGGTCGGAAAACCAACTGGGTTAAAAACACTCCCGCAGAGCATACTGGTCACAGTACAAGTCATGGCACTGTGCGGAAAGGTGCGACCAGTATGGTCGACCGGTCCCCATAGACTAGCCTTTGGGAGATACCGATCGCAGTACCGGTTGCATATGGTGCGACCGATATGGTCGACCGGTATGTCTCCGGAAGACCATACATCCGGTTGTCGCCTTCCGTCGATTGCCCCCTATTGATCCTAGGGTTTCTCCTACACATTCTAGGTCTGAGCACTAAGTTAAAGTTGTTTCCAACTCCATCCAAGTCCTAGTTTCGATGATCTTCAACCTAGAACTTGAATCTAGGGTTTACCAACTAGATTAGGGTTTGACGGCAAAATAGGGTTTTGATCAATACCTCGCTTTGCATGGTATTGATCCAATCATGACTAACCATTCTAAAATGCTTAACGTAAAGGAAGGTTTAAGCACTTACCGTTGGTTCACGGTAATGTGTTCTTCGTCCAACGAAAATGGCGGCTCTTCCCTCTCCTTCCTAGCTTCTTCTTCTTCTTCAACCTCTTTCTCCTCTCTAGGGTTTGTGAGGATCAATGAGAGAGATTTTAGGAGGTTTAAGAGTCCTTATATAGGCTAGGGTTAGGTTTAAGAAGCCTCCTAACATTAGGAAAGTCTTTCGGTTTGAAATTTGGAAAGTAGGACCCGCAAAGATTCGTTTTCGGATCTAAGTGGTTTGCTGCGCAGGCCATATCAATCGACCGTCGACCGGTACCATCGACCAGTATGAAGTATATCATACTTAATTTGGTCCGTTTTCATTCCTAGTTGTCATCCGTTCCTCCCGTCTGGCCCGGTGTTCATTGGAAGACCTATTACGACATGAAACAAGGTTTAGATCGAGTTTATGGAGTGCTGGTCTTACAAATCCCCCACCCTTAAAAGAAATTTCGTCCCCAAAATTTGCATGTAGGTTTCACACAATGGGTCTGCTGTCAATGTGTTCCCCCTTCGAACATTCAGATATTTGGGATTCAAGGATGAAGAATTGAAGCCTTCCGATCTGATCATCAAAGCTGATAATACCCAAAGGGCTATCCAAGGTATCTTCAATGTGCCCATCTGGGTTAGGCCAACAGTATTTGATACAGAATTTCAAGTTGTTGACATACAAGCTATATTCAATATACTGCTGGGTCAGCCATCATTGCATACACCCAATGCGGTGGCATCTACATTACATTACAAAGTCAAATTCACACATGGAGATTCATCATAACCTTACATGCATATTCAAAATGGTCAATTCATTGGCTGCAGGAAGTATGGGATTTGAATAAGACAAGGGATCATTTGAGACTGTCCACCTCGGCTGCTTTAAAATAGGCAACATCTTGGCCATCACAGGGGCAGATCCCACATGTACGCATTTGTCCTTTCCTTTCCGTCAATTGCTTAATATGTCTTATTTTCTAGGAATGGACCTCGGCTTACATCAACAAGGAAATGTTAAAGTCTTATCCATGTTAATCAATGAGCATAGATTTGGACTAGGGTACATCCCCAATGGGCATGACTTAGAATTGATAGAGTGGAAGTAGTGGGGAGCCAATAAGAGATTTCTGAGGCTCAAGAAGAAGAAATATAAAAGTAATTGCAGTAGTACAATAAAGGTTATAGGCATGAGTACAGGAAAGTGGCAACAACAGAGGACAGACATGTAGATAGGCCAAGTGTTTTCTGAAGGATTGTACAGTCAAGAAGATACTCCATATCACAAAACATTGAATGGGTACTTCATCAAAGAAGGTGATGACTCACTTTTCCATGGTTTCCCCAAACCTTGGTTTGATGGGCGATTACAGAGACGATAGCCCGGATTGAGATCTTTTTCAAATGTACCATTGATTGGGAGGAGGTAGAAAGGACAAGGACAAGAGAGCATAGCAAAGAGCTAAGATCTGAAGCAGTTACAATCGATATAGCCAACCTGTTAGAAGAAGATCAAGTGATGACACTCATCAGAGCAGACCAAGATAAAGATCCAAGCCCACAATGATAGATCTATCCCTTTAGTGGCGTGATCCCAAACTGGAGCTGTTTAGATAGTTTGGTCTATACCAATGCTGAGTCATGTATTCCTGATTGTTCGGCCATGTCTAGGCCCATGATAGTCAATAGATAGGGTCGAGTCCTCTTCTAACTTTGAGTCCGCTCCATTAGGAGCTACTTCTTCTGTACCACTGTTTTCCATAATTTATAAAAATGATATCTTTTATTACTCTGTGTCTACTTCTTCCATTCCTTTTCTAAGCTCTAACTTTAACAATGACGAACACAATGAAATCCCTATGGAAATGCAATGACAAGTTGAAATCTCAGAAGAGAAGAAGGCCTAACTTGCTGACGAAGACTTCCAAATTATCAATCTAGGTACTGTTAAAGAACCCCAGGAGAAAAAGATTTGTGCTACCCTAACTAGAGAAGGGGCTGCCCTGATGACAGAATTGCTAATAAAGTACCAAGAGGTGTTCGCTTGGTCCTATGAAGACATGCCAGGCATCGATCCTAAAGTTGTGTAACATAAGATACCTCTATTTCGAGAAGCAAGGCCACACAAATAGAAGTTAAGAAGATTGCGGCCTGAATGGACACTGAAAGTCAAAGAAGGAATAATGAAGAAACTTGATGCAGGATTCTTAGAAATAACAAAGTACTCTCAATGGTTAGCAAACATTGTGATTGTATCGAAGAAGGAAGGACGGTTAAGGCTAAGCGTAGATTATCGAAACTTAAACAAAGAAAGTCCTAAAGAATGATTTCCCGCTACCTAAGATCGACATATTGGTGGACAACAGAGCTGGGCTTGCATTTCTATCATTCATGGATGGATTTTCAGGGTAACTAGATAATGATGGCACTAGAGGACAAAGCTGAATGCATTCACAATAGACTGGGGCACCTATTGTTACACTGTAATGCCATTTGGACTAAAGAATGTTAGGGCAACATATCAAAGGATGGCTACAACCATACTACATGATCTGATCCACAAAGAGGTTAATGTGTACATTGACAATATGATTGTAAAATCCATCACCCGCGAAGGCCATATACCAACACTCTGAGTTTCTTTGAAAGGATTAAATAGTACAAGCTAAGACCGAACCCCCAGAAGTGTGTAATCAGAGTGACAGTAGGAAAGATGTTGGGATTCATGGTTAGCCATAGGGGCATAGAGATAGACCCATCCAAGATCAATGCCATAATAGAAATGCCGCCACCAAAGACCGAAAAGGAGATAAGAGGATTCTTGGGAAGGCTACAACACATAAACAGATTTATTGTACACCTTATGGCCACATGTGAGCCAATCGTTAAGCTGTTGAGGAAGGATCAGCCAAAGACCTGGAACCCTCAATGTCAAATGGCTTTTGAAAGGATCAAGACATATTTGATAAATCTACCAGTTGTGGTACCTCCAGTACCTGGGAGACTTCTACTACTATACTAGTTAGTGTTAGACAATTCTATGGGAACAATGCTTGCACAACATGACTCAAATGAGCGGATAGAGAAGGCTATTTATTACTTAAGTAAGAAGTTAACAGGGTACGAAGCCAACTACACCTCATTGGAGAAGACATGCACTGCTTTGGTCTGGGTAACGAAGAGATTGAGACACTATCTGCTTTCATACCTGCTTAAATTCATTTCTCGGATGGACCCGTTAAAGTATTTGTTTAAAAAGTAGGCCCTTACAGGAAAAATGGCTAGATGGTTACTGCTTTTATCAGAGTTCGATATAATATACGCTACTTAGAAGTCCATAAAATGGAGTGCAATAGTTGAACATTTGTCTGCACATCCAATAGAAGATAATTTCCACCACTTGGAGGATGTGTTTCCAGATAAAGAGGTTCATGTGGCTGAAGAGGATAGACAGACGGATACATGGCTTATGTTCTTTGATGAGGCAGCCAATCATAGAGGATATGGCGCGGGAGTGCTATTTATAGACCTAGAAGGGGTATTTATACTGCTTGCCTTCCGACTAGAGTTTAATTGCACAAACAACATTGCGGAGTGCGAAGCCTACAACATGGGGCTGAGAGCACCGGCTATTGTGTCACACCCCAATTCTAGTCAAACCAAAAATGTAATTGAATCGTTAATAAACCACGGCTCAAGCCAAGATCACAAAAGAATTGTGCTGACATTTAAACCACACATGTAACCGTTAATCAGAATAAATAATAATCAGTAAAAATCTTTATTAATAAACTGAAAATCTAATGTGATAAATAATAAATAAATCCAATTATTCAAATTTATATCAAAACATAAAATAATTGTATCTTTACAAGTCTTATAACTCCAAATACCAAAATAAAACCCTAAAGATAAATACAGTAGTGGCACTCACATGACGAGTCATGCTCGTTCTCCACCGACTATACGTCTATAGCAGCCACTCTTCTAAATGAAAGTGCATTGACGTCTTTGTCCACAGTATAATCTGCATCATCAGAAACTAAAAAGAAAAAAGATATCGTAGGGTGAGCTCACAACTTTGCTTAGTAAGAAACAAAACATGCAGCAAACAATATGCATGAGATAACTTTCAATCATTGGGTCTGATAAAGTTTGCAATTTGCTGTGGTAAGGATAGGCTACAACCACACCTCCATACACAAGAGTGAGAGCACACCCAATGGTCAGGCTCCAACCAAAATCGTTGTCGCCCCATAACACTCAGTACAAGATAGAGATAGAGTTAGTGTCTAATGGTAGGCTACAACCAAATCCTTACCACCTCTCTGATACCCTACCTATAAGACCCGCACTCTATTAACTCGGTTTAATCATGTCGTGCCAGCTCTTCCCATCATTGCTGGATCAAGTGGACCGACCATGTGAAGATGGATCACAAGACCAGGTATGAGAATCAACTCAAAAACACTTAGAATCAAGTGTATGGTCGACTACCTGGGTAGGTATGGTCGACTATACAATAAGAAATAAAGACCATACAAATAGTAGCCGTACGATCGATGTTTTTGAGCATTTGGTTAATGGATAATGCGACCGTACCATTCGACTGTATGACCCCAAAACCAGACTCCGAGTTGAAAACTTTCCAAATTAAGGTGGGGGATCTCTTTCTTAATATTGAAGAACTCTATATGGAAGGTTTATCTCTATATAAAGGACGTCCCTCAACCCTTTTTTACTCTTTTGGAATATTAGCAAACCCTAGAGGAAGAGAAGGAAGAGAAGGAAAAGGAGAGAAAACTAAGGAGAAGGCTGAGAGAAGAGTTATACTGATTCCCTGCAACAAGTAAGGTATGAACCTTACCTTTGTAACCTTAGAACATCAAGATTAGAAGTGTAAGACCCGTATCGTACTAACCGGGCTTACCACCTTGTATCAGGTCTTCCTATCATGGTCGGGCCAAGCGGACCAAGTGCGTAAAGAAACCACAAGGCTAGGTATGAAATTGAACCCAAAATCATCTATTTTGGAGTGTGTGGTCGCATACCTAAACAGGTGTGGTCGACCACACCTCAGAATAATGTGACCACTGGAGTCTGGGACGTGTGGTCGCAATTTTTGGATGTGTGGTCGACGGGTTTTGCGACCCCGTGCGACCACACGAAGTCAAACTAACTTCGTGAGGAAACCTTCCTAATCCAAAAGAGGCTCTTTCCTAATCTAAGTGGGACTCTATATGGAGGGTTTTCCTCTATATATAGGACGTCCCTTAGCCTCTTTCATCCTTTTAGAACTCAAACTGAAAGAGAAAGAAAGAAAAGAGGAGGAAGATAAGAAGAATTGAAGAGGAGGACTAAGAGAAGGATTTTCAGAGAGAACTCTGAATCTTCAACAAGTTTAAGGTATGAAACATTCCCCATATAAGTTGAATGCCTAGAATATATCATGGAGGAGATAGTGATTCAAAGTGAGACCCCAATCATAAAACCATAGATAAATTCTAAGAGATCCATGGAGGGAATTTATTAGGATGATAGATTATGTAAAAATATGAATTTTGAGCCATAGAACAATCATAGAAAGGATCATGATGACAAGCCAAAGAATCAAAACTTGAAGGAATTGAGTTGAGAGTGAAAAAATCAACCACACAAGACACATATGATCAACCACATTCCCTCGAAGAAAGTTCCAGGGAGGGTGTGGTCGCATGGTATGTGACCACACATATCGACCACACGCCCTCGGGAAAGTTCCAAGGAGGGTGTGGTCGCATGAATGGTCACATGGTATGCGACCACACATGTCGACCACACGCCCTTGGGGATGTTTTAGGGAGGGTGTGGTCGCATGTATGGTCACATGATATGTGACCACACATAGCGACCACACACCCTGTGGTCGCAGAAACTGAGACCACAGGTGTAGCCGCGCCTGCAATCACTGAACTTCTGGAAGTCTGAATTAATGGAAATAAATTTTAATTTAAAATCTATAAATTTTTTAGGTTTCCAAGTGGTCTAAAAGTGATTTACAAAGCTTGGACGAGGAACAACCATCGACCAAAGGTGATAGAACAAGACCTAAACTAATTGGCTAATAACAAACTATTTTACTTATTGAGTCCAATGCTATGAATGATTCTATGATTGTATGCTTGTAATGTGCATTTCACATGTCATCCAATATTTCTGCTATTACTGCTCATGCATATTTAATTATGTTTATTTATAACATGATGATGATGATGATGTTAGGAATAAGCATGTGAATGTATGTGTGTGGTTAGTGTGCTTGATGCGAGTGGAGCATCAGGGGGAGGACGTGAAACTGTGGTTCATCCTGGTAACCACACTCTAGCTCTATCTCTACCCAAGTCTTGCCCACTAACATCGTCATATCGCCATTACCTTAGCAGAACTATTACGTCGTAGGGCATCAAGGGAGGTCGTCTCGGACGGTGTAGTCTCTGACTCTGTCGGGGGGCCTTAGCTCTATCTCTATAGACATATTGAGGCATATTGGGGTGAGGCCTTGGATACACTATTTTGCATTAGGATTGGTTAGTTGCAAGCCCAGTTTGCAATCCCTCACCAATAGGGGCTTACATGTTGATATGGGTAGGGCATAAGGGGAAGTGTTATGCGGTGTTTAATCCAGACACTTTAGCTCTATCTCTATTCCATAATGGGTGCATGTGGGATGACAATGGTATTTGATCCATTGGACGGCTTCACACACTCGTGTATAGAGGTGCGGCGGCCACCAATCCTTTCTATAACACATTGCAAACTTATAATCCATACCAAAGATATGAATTGAATCCATGCATATGATTGTTGCATTATTTTGTTTACTCACTGAGCCATGATGTGTGCTCACCCTTTCGACGTCAAATATCTTTAGTTGATGATGCAGGTCCTACCGTGGAAGATTATATGAATGCACCAATGTTCGGACATGTTGCTACGATGGATATGGAAGCTATGGTGGGTCGCATGATTCGTCTGGGATTGCAACTCTTGTATTTTCGATTAGATTTAGTTGTTGGATTACCAAAACATATAATTGATTACTTTATTTTATTTTATGTCTTAAGTCATTTGAAGATAATTGGATTAAATATTTATTTATTACTGTTAGACTCTCAGTTCATTAATATTAAAGACTTCCGCTATTGTTTATTTACTCTGATTATGGTTGTGGTTGTATCTAATTTGGTCAAATGTGCACGGCCTATACGAGATCCTGGTTGAACCGTTGGTTCATAGATGGTTCATCACACTATTTTGGTTAGACCAGAATTGGGGTGTGACAAGAAGTCTCTAGTGTAAATTGTAATACCAAACCCAATGTAAAGATTCAATTATGAGATTCTCTGAGCAAACCTCAAGAGGAGACCATAGAGAATGGATTAGAGTAATCAATTGATTAAACTAAGAGAATGGACCTTAGAATGATCATTAAGAAGGACCCTACTAAGGAGCCAAAAGGAAGAGTTTGGATTAAAAGTAGGTTCTCATCAGTAATTGTATGGTCACAGCTACGGTCGACCATAAATCGACCATAGTGTCAACCATAGCTATTCGGAAAGAATTCTGGAAACGTATGGTCGCAGGGTATGGTCGCATATAGTGCGACCGTAGGGTATCTACCATACGTGGTAAGGTCAACACAACATGCGACCATAGGGCCTATCAGTGTTCTGTTTTAATTTTCAACTACTGTAACACATTACACATGAATCCTAACTTAAATTTATACAACTTTTAGGTCATTAAATTGATTCAAAGAGAATTACGAGGCTTGAAAGGAGATCAAGTTTTTCTAACAGGTGAGGGAACAAGACCTAAACTAATTAGATAATAATAAACTATTATTTTATTGAGTCCAATGCCATGATTGATTCTATATTTGTATGCTTGTAATGTGCAACTCACATGTCATCCAATATTACTGTTATTACTGCTCATGCATATTTACTTTTGTCTATTTGTTACCACGTTGATTGGTGATGCTAGGAATAGGCATGTGACTGTATGTGTGTGGTTAGTGTGCTGGATGCGAGTGGAGCATCAAGGGGAGGACATTGCATTGTGATCATTGACTTGGTCACTAGACTCTAGCTTTATCTCTATTTAAGTCTTGCCCATTGACATCGTCGTATCGCCATTATCTTAGCAGAACTATTACGTCGTAGGACATCAGGGGAGGTGGTCTTGGATCGTGTGGTCTTTGCTCTATCTCTATGGACGTATTGAGGGATGCTGGGGTGAGGCCTTGGATACACTAATGACATTTAGGATTGGTTAGTTGCGAGCCCAGTTTGCAGGCCCTCGCCAATAGGGGCATACATGTTGGTATGGGTAGGGCATCAGGGCAAGTGTTGGCAATGTTTGATTCGGACACTTTAGCTCTATCTCTATTCTATGGTGGGTGCATGTAGGACGGCAATGATTTTTGATCCATTGGGCAGATTCACACGCTCATATATAGAGGTGCGGTGGCCGCTAATCTTTTCTATAGCACATTGCAAACTTTAAAATCAGACCAAAGATATGAATTGAATGCATGCATATGTTTGTTGTATTGTTTTGTTTCTCACTGAGCTAGGTTGTGAGCTCACCACATGGTACCATTTTTCTTTAAGTTTCTAATCATGCAGGTAATACCATTGAAGGCTACATGAAGGTGCCAACATTTGAACATGTAGCAGCTATGGACAAGCAAGTTGTAGAGGACGAATATGACTCGTCAAAGTGAGTATTTCAACCTTGTTTATGCTTAGTGTTTAACTTTCGTATTTGATATTTGTAATAATTATTAACTATGTTTTGTTTACTTAGAGATAACTGGTTTATTATCTACTTATCATTGTAGACACTCAGTTCATTATTAATAAGACTTCCGCTATTTACTTTAATATCTCTGATTGATGTGAAATGTGTTTTGATTTAACATAGTTAGCACAGCCTATACGAGATCCTGGTTTGAACTGTTGGTTCTTATGACAGTTCATCACACCAATGGTTAGTCCAGAATTGGGGTGTAGCACTACCCCGTACTAGTATGTACACCCCTACTAGCGAGGGCTTGTAAACTGGGTTTCGTCACTAACCAATCCTAGATGTCATCACAATTGTATCTACGATCCTACCCTAGCACCCTTCAATATGAATTAGAGATAGAGCTAGAGCCTAACGGTAAGGCTATGGCCAACACTGCCAGCACTCCCTCTGATACCCAATCTCGTACTAAGCACACTAAGGCAAATGGTGATACGATGATGTCAGTATGGTGAATGGTCTAAGGCTTCAACCTATTTTCACCCAACACACCAACCACACACAAACACATGCCTATTATCAAACATATCATAATAAAATTAAATTATATGCATGAACGATAATAACAGATATTGGATGACATGTTATATGCACTATACATGTAGATCAACGACATGCAAGATAATTTATTATTAACCAATTAGTTTGGGGTCATGTCCCTCAACTGTTGAGTGATATTTGACACTTTCTGAGACATTGAACTTAGCCTTGACTGTATGGAAGTCCTATATAAACATTAAGGTTAAATTAGGTTTTATTTTGCCAATTTACTGTTCATCGGATTCACTATCTGGACTGGAAAAAAGTCACTCCAGACGTTGTTCGGTCACATGTTCGGTGTGGCATAATGTCTGATTGGACATCAATCTGGTCAACCCTGAGACACTTCCCAAGAGTGTTCAGAGCTGTCACAGGTCTCACTCTGGGTGTGATAGATCAACCAGACCGGACAACCTCCAGGTTATTCTTCTGTCTGTGTTTTCCTTGGAGTTGATTCCTTCAACTCACCCTAGGGTTCCTCTTACACCGTTCTATGGTCAAAGATGCACTAAGTCTAGGCTTTCCATGGCAACCCTAGTTCTATCTTACATTCTTATTGATGAATTTTTATGAACAATTCATCAATACAATTCTTATCATATTGGAATTTGTCAATCAGTCTTTGACGACTATGAATCCCAACTTCCCATTCTCTTTAACCTATCTACAGAGATTAAGAACTTATCGTTGGTTTCTTTGCGACGTTGATCAAAAACCAACGGTGAACTCTTCTTCTCCACAGCCTCTTCTTCCTCTTCAGCTTCTATCTTAGATCTTCTTTTCAGTTTCTAAGGTTTGTAGTTGTCAAAAGGAGAGAGAATGAAGGGAACATGGCTTATATATAGAGGGCAATATCCTATTTAGAGTCCTCTCCTTTTAAGAAAGTAGTTTAACAAACTGGGAAAGTTTCCTTAACTCGGACATTATTTTATGCTTGTCTGGTGGCGTGTGAGGTCTCACAACCCGTGAGACCAGACAACCTCAACCCGTCAGACCAGACAAGGTTAAAGTTGTCAGTTTCGTACCTTATCTCGTGACTTGTTATTCGTCCATCTTTTTTGGTCTGGTTATGATGGGAAGACCTGTGACGACACATTAACCCATGTTAGACCGGGTTCGTGGAGTACGGGTCTTACAACTCTTCCCTTAACAAGAAATTTTATCCTCAAAATTTAAACGTACCTTGAGTCGAATAGGTGAGGATATTTTTTCTGCATCGTGACTTTTTTTGCCCAGGTAATCTCTTCCATGTCTTGGCTTTTCCAGGTTCCTTTGACATAAAAGATATCCTAGTTTTGAAATTTCTATACCTTTCGACTTGTGATCTCGGCTAGTACATCTTTGAATGTCAGTTCCTCTGTCAGGTCTGGAGGATCTGTAGTCAATATATGGGATGGACCTCTGATGTACTTCTTTAGTAGGGAAATGTGGAATACATCATGGACGCTTGACATCGACAGTGGCAATGCTAGCTGGTATGCTACTTTGTCGAGTCTCGCTAGAATTTCCTAGGGTCCCACATATCTAGGGCATAACTTTTCTTTTTTACCAAACCGTTTCAAGCCCCTTATAGGTGATATCTTTAGAAACACCTTATCACCTACGGTAAACTCAAGGTCTCAGTGTCTATTATCTGGATAATTATTTTCTCGAACCTGGGATGTCTTTACTCTCTCCTTGATCTTATCTGCCACTTGATAGGTTTGTTCAATGAATTTTGGCCCTATAATTCTTCATTCACCAACCTCGTTCCAAAATAGAGGGGTTCGACATTTCCTACCATACAATGCCTCGTATGGAGACATTTGAATGGTAGCTTGATAAATGTTGTTCTAAGCGAACTCGATCAGTGGTAACTTCTCATCCCAAGCTCCTTTGAAATCAATCGCACATGCTCAGAGCATATCCTCTAAGATCCGAATAGTCCTTTCCAACTGACCATCCATCTGAGGATGAAAGGTTGTATTGAACTTTAGCTTTGTTCCCATAGTTGTCTGTAGTCCTTGCCAAAATTTAGAGGTAAAGCGAGGATCTCTATCTGATACCATGCTCTCAGGTACACCATGGAGTCTGACTATATTGTCCTTGCACAGTCTTGCCAATCTATCTCTATTCCATGATGGGTGCATGTGGGACGGCAATGGTGTTTGATCCATTGGACGGCTTCACACACTCGTGTATAGAGGTGCGACGGTCACCAATCCTTTCTATTGCACATTGCAAACTTATAAACCAGACCAAAGATATAAATTGAATGCATGCATATGTTTGTTGCATTGTTTTGTTTGCTCACTGAGCCATCATGTGTGCTCACCCTTTCGACGTCGAATATTTTAGTTGATGATGCAGGTCCTACTGTGGAAGATTATATGAATGCACCAATGTACGGGCATGTTGCTGCTATGGATGTGAAAGCTATGGTGGAGTCGCATGATTCGTCGTGCGAGTGCAACTCATGTGTTTTTATTAGATTTAACTATTGATTTATCAGAACATGTAATTGATTTATTTATTTTATTTATTTTATTTATTTTATTTATTTTATGTCTTTAGTAATTTGGAGATAATTGGCTAATTAATTATGTTATCACTGTTAGATACTCTGTTCATTTATATTAAAGACTTCCGCTATTGTTTATTTACTCTGATTATGGTTGTGGTTGTATCTGGTTTAATCAAATAGACACGGCCTATACGAAATCATGGTTGAACCGTTGGTTCATAGATGGTTCATCACACCATTCTAGTTGGTTCAAAATTGGGGTGTGACAGTGTGTGTGGTTTGATATGGCGGGTATGACCTATACGAGATCCTGGTTAAACCGTTGGTTTATTGGCGATTCATCACACCATTCCGGTTAGACCAGAATTGGGGTGGCAACCTAGGTAGGTCTTATGGAAACAAGTCAAAAAATTCTTGTACTACCTCGATGTCTTCCATTCATGGCGCTTATGCGGTAACATCCACTACGGATACAAGATAGCCAATTCCGCCCTTCTCAAGGACCTCTTTGCCTTGAGAGCAGAAAGGATGAGCTTACGCTTCCTAAGCAGTTTGTTTCCAGTGAAACCAGATTTTGTGCCATCTGTGCCCTTGAGAAACTTCTTCTCGGCACATAGCAGCTTCGCTGAGTGTTGAGCTAATCAGTTCATTCCCAAGATAACATCAAAGTCTACCATATTGAGTGAACTACATTTGCTTTCAAATCTTGTCCATCAATACGAACCAAATACGGTCCTTAGCATTCGTCTGACACTACCTCTAGTCCCAATGGAGATTGTACTAATAGGCTCTGGTCTAAAGGTTTGACGGGTACATCCAATCTCTTTCCAAATGAGACGGACACAAAAGAATGGGTGGCCCCAAAGTCGAAGAGAACTCTGACGGGTACACCAAAAGATGGCACAAACCAACGTTGACTGGGCAAATAAGTTGCCATATGCACTTTGGGCCTACAAAACCTCAATCAGAACATCCACTGAGGCAACACCTTATTTCTTGGTTTATGGCATGGAAGCAATACTCCCCATTGAGTTGGAGGTACAATCATTGAGAGTAGCAATGGAATGAAAGATCCCCGAGATAGAGTAGTTGCAAGCAAGATATGACGAATCAAGCTTCATTAATGAAAGAAAGAGCAAGGAGCAGACAATATGAAGAAATATTAACAAAGGATAACCAACACCTTCAACAAAAAGGTCTATATCCATCATTTGGCAGTTGAAAGTTTAATACTGAAGGAAAAGAGAGCACCAATACATGACCCACGAGGGCAAATTCTGTCCAAACTGGAGTAAACCATACATCGTCAAGGAGATATTACCCGGGAAGGCTATTCGCCTGATGGATCTGAATGGAGATGAATTACAACACTTGATTAATCTAGATCAAGTGAAGCGGTATTACGTATAGCCTACATACCAAAAAAAAACTATGGAAAGGCTTTCATCAGCAGGCTTGGGGCAAGCTGACATAGTCATTTGGCAGGTTTCATAATAAGGTTGGACAAGATTCTCAGATGAGACAACAACGAACATCACAATAAGGTAACCAACAGTTCATCATTGTTGGGGAAAGAATTCTTGATTTCTGGCAAGAACTCTATCTGCCTCTAGAGTTCGACATCAAGCCCTTGTTTCACATCTCTGGCATGACTCTTGTGAGCATGCTCTTTCGAACAATGATCATAACAACTCTGACCCGAACTTACATAAGCCATTCATTAATTCAAGCAGTGTCCAAGAGTTTTAGTGGTTCATTTTTGAAAAGCCAAAGTGGCATCTCCTAGTGGGGATCAAGCCATTCTACATGAACAACTAAACTCTCTCCCAAATGGTTGGCCCATTTGGAATAGTTTCTTGTCAGCCTATCCAGGCCATTGATTTCTCTTACACTGTCAGTTGGCTCCAAGATTTAGGCCTAGACAAGGTAGTATAGTTCTCTGTAGAAGTGTGGTCAAAGCAAGTCTGAGTAGTTACAGACTAAGAAAACATGTTTGAGGCATTGATAATCTATGTTATAGTGGATTTGCACTTTTGTGGGATATCCTCTGGAGATGTGCTCGAAACTAGTTCGCATTCGACCAAATTGCAGATAAAGACAGGACAAAAAATAAAAGAAGGAAAAGCATACCCCCGAACTACGCTTCCAAACCTGATTCATGGGAGACAAAGTCTTAAGGAATACGTAGGCAATTTGGGACACACCCTAAATTGGGTCCGACTCATTTTGGTACTAACAATCGATCTGTAGTGCAGGTTACACAATGCAATTTACACAGAGTAATAGTTACAGCATCAGTTCAAAAAGCCATTGCAGTTGAGTTTCGATGAAGTTCAAAATTTGTGCAAAAATAGGTCGCTTTCTTTTCTTCAGCCTCAATTGATTCAATCTCGGCCAAAGATGGGCACTGCAAGACCCCATTTTTTCCATTCCCAGTTGATCAGAGTCTTATTGGTGTATAGACAGCAAAGGAGGGCAGGTGAGTGAAACTTTGGAAAAGTACAGGGGAGGTGAGTGAAACTCTTTTAAACTGACAGTTGATCAGTCCCTGTGTGCTCTCTATGGTGTTTTGAGCCAAGCCGAAGTGTACCCCAGTGTGCAATAGTTTAAGTGAATACATTTGGAAAAGTTACGGGTCCCAATTCAAGGTTTTGATTTTTTATGGCTACTTCGAGGCTGATTTTGGCAGGCCCCATGGACAAGGTCATGGGCTGCAACTTACATGGATGCGTAGGCTATGTAATTATCATCGAAATGAGACTAAAATTGCTCAATTCTGATGCCAGACGGAGAAGATATCATGATTTTAGTTGGATTAAAATGTGTATAAATATTCCAGGGACTTTTCTATAAATTATCATAAATTAAGGATTTATTGGGCAAATTATCATTATTTGGATCGATCGGACTTCATTCGGCCAAATATTGATCATCTGACATCCAAATCAAGTTATTCAAGCACCAGTATGCTCCATTATCAGTTCTCTTCAAAGTGGATGTGGAAAATCTAGGACAAAGACTGCCGAAAGATCCCATGTAAAGTTGCAAGCTGATATGCCCGCTTTTAAACTTTAGTTCTTTGTCACTTGCTCATCCGACATCCAAATTAGGTGATACAAGAGCCATTATTCTTCATTTTCAATCCTCTTCAAAGTGGATGTGGAAAATATGGGGCAGAGGCCGCCGAAAGATCCCTTTCAGAATTGCAAGCTGAATTATCATAAATTGGACTGTTTAAACTTCAATTCTTCATATTTTGGTCATCCGACGTCCAAATCAGGTGATTCAAGAGCCATTATTCTCCATTTTCAGTCCTTTTCAAAGTTAACGTGGAAAATCTAGGCCAGAGGCCGCCGAAAGATCTCATGCAGAGTTGCAAGTTGAATTATTGTAAATTGGACCGTTTAAACTTCTGTTCTTCATATTTTGGTCATCTAACGTCCAAATCAGGTGATTCAAGCGTTGTTATTCTCCATTTTTAGTCCTCTTTAAAGTAGACATGGAAAATCAGGGACAAAGGTTGTCGTAGAATTCCATGCAGAGCTGCAAGCCGAAAAGGCTCATAAAATGACAAAAAAAGAGAGAAGCCAATCTAACCTAGTCCAACCCGACCTAGTTCAAATCAAGTCAGTCTAACCCAGTCAACCTTGACCATTCTTATCTGACCCAGCCCGGACCGGTTCAGACCAAGTCAAGTCAGCCCATGTGCTGTATATATATAATATTTAAATATATTATATTATTTTATATATATATATATATATATATATATATATATAAGAGGAATGAGGGCCAATCGGTTAGAGAAGAGAGTGGAAAAAAGACCAAAGAGAGAGAGGAAGTGAGGAAGAGAGGAAGAGAGGAAGAGAGAGATAAGAGACACCCCATACTCTAGCACACAAGAGCACCACCACCTGTCCACTCTATTAACATCCTACCCAAACTAAACTATCCCTCACCTTTATAGCACTACCATACACCTCCAACCACCAAAACCTACCCCTCACCTTCATAGCACCACCATGCACTTCCCACCACCAAAACCTACCCTCAGCTTCATAGCACCACTATGCACCTCCCACCACCAAAACTACTCCTCACCTTCATAGCACCACCATACACCTCCCACCACCAAAACCGAGATCACCCAAGCCCATACTCATTAAAGATTCACCTTACCTAGTACCCCAACCCACTTGCTTGACAACTGCTCTACCCATAGCTAAACCACATAACCCACCTGCTACCCAGTCCATACATCACCTTCTAAGACCCGCACTCCATGAACCTGATCTAAACCTTTAATTCATGTCGTAACAGGTCTTCCAATCATCACCGGGCCAAACGGGGCGAATAGATGACAACCAGGTACGAGAATGGACCATGTATGATAATTAATTCGGTCGATGATACCGGTTGACCGGTATGCCTGCGCAGGCAGACTGCTTAAATCCGGAATCGAATCTCTACGGGTCCTACTTTCCAAATTTCGAACCAAAGGATTTTTCTAATGTTAGGGGGCTTCCTAAACTCAACCCTAGCCTATTTAAGGACCCCTAAACCTCCTAAAATCTCTTTCATTGATCCTTACAAACCCTAGAGAGGAGAAAGAGATCGAAGAAGGAGAAAGAGCTCAGGAAGGAGGGAGAGGAGCCACCGTTGCCGTTGGACGAAGAACACTCTACTGTGAACCAACGGTAAGTGCTTAAACCTTCCTCTAAGTTAAGCGTTATAGAAGGTTAGTCATGAATGGATCAATACCATGCAAGGCGAGATATTGATCTAAACCAGAATTTGCCGTCAAACACTAATACAGTCAATAGACCCTAGATTCAAGTTCTAGGCTGAGGATCATCGAAACTAGAACTTGAATGGAGTTTGAAACAACTCTAACTCATTGCTCAGACCTAGAATGTATAAGAGAAACCCTAGGATCAATAGGGGGTGACCGACGGAAGGCGAGAATGAAGTGTATGGTCTTTCGGAGACATATCGATCGACCATACCGGTCACACCTTATGCCACCGATACTACGACCAGTATCTCTCGGAGACTAGTTTGTGGGGACCGGTCGACCATACCGGTCGCACCTTTCCCCATAGTGCCGCGACCGGTACCTGCGATCGGTCTGCACTGTGAGGAGTGTTTTTGACCCAGCTGGTTTTCCGACCAACGTAAACCCTAAGAAACTAATTTTAATTCAACACTGACATCATGTACGACCTTGTGATAGCTAGTTTGGATTCTGTGACGTGGAGCTAGCTATCAAATAAGCGTCAGGTAAGGGAATCGGACTTAAACCCTAATAATTTAATAATAGTAAAACGTTGTTAATAATTGTGATTCTATGGAATGGTATTTGTGCATACTTGCATGTCATCTTTACTTTCAGTTATTATAGTGTTCATGCATACTCGCTATGCTAGGATGTGACTGTTAGGCATGTGATTGTTTTCATTGGTGTATGGAATGGGAAGGGTTTGGGGTCTGGGATCATTCCTCACACTAGCACATTTTCATATCATTTCTATCTTAACATGCTTGGTGCGGGTAAGGTATCAGGGAGAGGAAGTGGCACAGTGGCCTCCGGCCTGGCCACTAGACTCTAGCTCTTTCTCTATGCCGTAAGGAATTGTGCTGGGATAGGCCTACTGTGATGACATATAGGATTGGTTAGTTGCAAGCCCAGTTTGCAAGCCCTCGCCAATAGGGGCTTACGTGTTGGTATGGGTAGGGCATCAGGGGAAGTGTTGGCGGTGTTTGATCCAGACGCTTTAGCTCTATCTCTATTCCATAGTGGGTGGATGTGGGATGACATTGGTGTTTGATCTGTTGGGCGACTTCACACACTCGTGTATAGAGGTTGGATGGCCACTAATCCTTTCTATAGCACATTACAAACTTAAAACCAGACCATAATGTGAATGTTACTCATGCATGTGTTTGTTGCATTGTCTGATTGTCTTGCTGAGCTAAGTTGTGAGTTCACCCTTGTTTATATACATGTTTTTAGATGTTGATGCAGGTTATACTGTCGAGGACTACGTGGATGCTCCAGTATATGGAGGTGTTGCTGCTTTGGAAGTGCAAGCAGGGGAGGACGAGCATGATGCTTCATGCGAGTGCCCTTTCTGCGTGTACCTCTAGGATGTTGGTTTTGTTTCTTTATTTATTTTCAATTGGATTTGTAATTGGGATGTAAAGATATTTATTTACGTTTTGGTATTTTTGAATAATTGGATAATTTATTTATCAATAGCAGTACTCAGTTCATTTAATTTAAGACTTCCACTGTATTTAATTATATTTTGATTATTGTTATGTGCAATGGTTTGTATGAGTGGACACGGTCTTATTGAGATCCTGGTATAAACCATTGGTTTAGTGACGGTTCACTCACACTTCTGGTTCAGCCAGAATTAGGGTGTGACAACTTGGTTTCAGAGCTCTTAGGCTCAGTCCAACAGACCTTATTTGCACTTACTGAGTCGATGAACTGAGATAGGAAAAATTAAAAAGCTTTAATAAAAACACACCCTAAGCACTTGTTTGATGCTTAAGACTAAATACTAAAGAGCGTAATGTACTATACTAAAGGTGGAATTAATAAATAGACATGCTCTAGTGAGGAAACCATAGTGACAAGCAGAATGATCATTAATTACCATGACAAGTAAGAAGAAAAATTGTATAAATATAAAATATCCAAAGAGTAAAAAAAAAAAAAGTTAGTTGTGCTACAGGGTACAATCCACAAACCAGACAGTTACCCTATTATAAAAGTCAAGGTATTAGGAGGAGAGAAAAACAAAGTGATCTATCATGGGGTTGGGGGCATAGGAGGAAAAGGGTCAGCGATATCATAATCATGCTCATATGCTACCCTGAGCTAGTGTACTTGCTCCTACGTGACTCTGAGGCTGCGATAAAGGCGCCTTAGGTCACAGTTCATCTCACGCTATGCATCCCGAATATCCATAAACATACCCATCACGGTATTGGGAGGAGGCTGGGATGGTCCCGTTGCAGGTATGGACTGCGATGCCGGTGCTGGAATGTCCTCCATCTGATCATCATCACCATCATCCCCTGCCTCTTCTGCATGAGCCGCATTGGCTGCTGCTGCTGCTACTACCCTCCTAAGTGGATGAGGATGAGCCTCTAGCTCCTCATCACTGATCGGTAGATCGTCAATCCTCATCCGGACAATGGCATCCCAATCAATGTCTGAGGTCATGGTGTCCTCAACTGCAATCTCACCCCTCATGTCTACTCGATGGTGTTGTAGGAGTGTAGTGATAAGCCAGCCATAAGGAAGGTTGCTTATCTGATCGGGCATGGTAGCCCAACGCATGGTTCTAATGATAATATAAGGAAGACAGACCCGCTCCCTAGTGTAGACACAATAAGTCAGGTACTGGGTGAGCTGAGATAACTCACTGTAGTGGCCGTTCTGAGGAACAATATTATGCTGGATACCGATTGGTAGTAATACTGTACCCCCAGCACATGTTAGCCGTAACACAGTTCCTACCATATTGTAGGTCCCAGTAATGCACAACCCAGTGTAAAAGCTTGGTGCACAACAAGCAGTGTATCAAGGTGGTTACCCTTATCAGCCACCGATGTATGGGATAGCTGCATCATGGCAGAATGATCCGACAAGGGTTGAGGAATATTTTCTGAAGATGAAGCTTCAAACGTTTCAGCAAAGGATCAAATCTATTGTGGCCATATAACTAGATAAGTTCATATAGGATGTGGTGCATTATTGACTTACTCTTATGATTATAGAGGATGCACATGCCTGATTCTAATTCTCGTACCTTGACAGAATACCTTATTGATACAACCTATCAATTGGAGTTATAGATGTTATTTCCTTAGAATTAATCCTGATTATACCAATCTAAGCTACTCCCATGGTCGACACCATGAATAGAGATGTGAACTAAATGATCAGTTAAGGGTTTAATCATTTCGAATGTACATCTTTCTGATTTATACCTGATTTATTGATGTACCAAAACTTTCTCTAGATTTACTCTTGTAGTGCCTTGACCAATGGCATTATATACCCGATAGAACCTATAACCATGAGGTTAAGAGCTGTAGAACCTCTACTTCCATGTATTTGGACCACCTTGCAACTAACGGTCCTTGGTTATTGGTTCAATTACCATAGATTTACTCCTGATCCTTTAAACCTAAGTTCACTAGATAAAACAAGTGTTCGTCATTATATAGAATTCGAAAGAAGGAAATGAATCACTATTGGATAAGCATTATGATTCTTACATTTCTTGACATTCATTGATAAGATGTTTAGTTAATAAGGGAATTATGGGAAGGAAGATGATTAAATTCATATTAGATTCCATAGCCAAGGAACCTCAGATGAAGTAATGGAGGATCTGTTTCGAGATTGCTGAATGGATGGATATGAGTCATGTCTATAAAAGAGTGCATGAGAAAAAAAAGTGAGAACTACCAAGAGTAGCTAGTAAAGAAATAGATATCACTCAAGTAGAGTTAAAGATGGATATATCGGTATGAATTTTGACAAGGAAGAAGATTTCTAAAGGCAGATGTAAGAGTGGATATAAGGATGAAGTCAAAAATCGTGGCATTGATAGTATTCGGATTAGTACAAGTAATACTGAGTTATGCCCAATGTCGAGTGAGATGATTAAGTAAAGACCAAAAGAGTTTGACTAAATTAATGAATCTATAAGCATATACCCTAATGCTTATAGATAGACTTAGGATATATAATGAGTAAATAGTCAGAAGATGCTTTTCAAGATATACGAAAAAGAGATCAGGGTAGAACATCAATGATAAAAGAGATGTAAGCTTTTGAGTGCAATATGAGATTTTTGATGATAGTCTTTGAAAAATCATAAGAGATGAAGGAACTAAACAAGCTCACGATCAAGAATCGATATCTACTACGTCAGATCAATGACTTGTTTAATCAGCTACAAGGAGCAAAGGTATTCCCTAAGATTGACCTTGGATGGAGTATCATCAAATAAAGAATTTGGACAGAGATATTCAGAAGACTGCTTTCAGGACGAGATATGGGCATTATGAGTTCCTTGTAATGTCATTCGGGTTGACAAACGCTCCAGCGTCATTCAAGGAACTGATGAACTGAGTATTTCATGACATGTTGGACACTTCAGTCATCGTATTCATTGACAACTTCTTGATCTACTCAAAGGACAGGGAGGCTCATGCAACACACTTGAGAGCAGCCCTACAATGGCTAAGAAGGGAAAAGCTTTATGCCAAGTTCAACAAATGCAAATTTTGGCTGAAGGAAGTGGCCTTCTTGGGTCACATAGTATCTGCAGATGGTATCAAGGTAGATCTAAGTAAGATCGCAGCTATAGAAGGATGGGATGCACCAAAATCAGTTGCAAAGATTCATAGTTTTCTTGGATTGGTTGGTTATTGTAGAAGATTCATGGAAAACTACTCAAGAATCATTGTTCCACTTACCAGACTAACCAAGAAAGGAGAAAAGTTCATATGGACAGATGACTGTGAGAAGTGCTTTCAGACTTTGAAGTCAAGACTAGTCTCTGCACCTATCTTGACCATCCCAGCACCAGGCTTTCCGTTTACCCTATATACGGATGCCTCAGGGTTGGGTCTTGGATGTGTGTTGATGCAAGAAGAACAAGTGATTGCCTACACTTCAAGACAGTTGAAAGAGCATGAGAAGAACTATCCTACGCATGATCTAGAGTTAGCAGCAGTCATTCACGCAATCAAGACTTGGAGGCACTACCTTTATGGTGAAAAGTTTCAGATTAAGTCGGATCACAAGAGTTTAACTTACCTTTTTACTCAAAAGGACCTGAATATGAGACAGAGGATATGGTTGGAGCTATTAAAAGATTATGATTGTGACATCCAGTACCATCCGGGTAAGGTAAAAGTTGTGGCTGATGCCTTAAGCAGAAAGTGGACATTGAAACCTAAGGCAGGACCTAGTACAAATGCTACACTGTGTGCTGTAGCCTCAGGCTCAATAGAGAATGATAAAGAGTATATATTAGAGACTGCAAGAGATCCAGTGGAACATGGCTTAATTCAAAAGTTCACATTGATGTTCGCAGCTTTGAAGATCTCATCGGATCTAATAGATGAGGTCAAAGTAGCAATCCTACAGGATCCACACCTCAAGACTATGCAAGAAGATTTAGAGAAGGGTAAAAGAATCCTTGATTTTATCTTGGATTCAGACAAGGTACTCAGATATCGTGGATGATTATGTATACCTAAAAGTGAGAACTCAAATATCCGAGATAGAGTTATGACAGAAGCTCGTTACACCCCATATTCGGTATATCCAGGAAGCACCAAGAATTACCATGATTTAAGAAAACTATATTGATGGAGGGGTATGAAGGTGGATGTAGCTTGATTCGTATTCCAATGTCTGAATTTCCAGCAAGTTAAAGCAAAAAAGCAAAGACCTGCAGGTTTGCTACAACCACTACCAGAGCCAGCGTGGAAGTGGGATTGTATCACAAAAGATTTCGTCACTGACTTACCCTTGACACCAAGGTCGGTGGATGCAGTATGGGTTATAGTCGATCGACTTACCAAGACAGCTCGCTTCATCACTATCAGACCTCAGTATACCACGGACAAGCTAGCCTAGCTATATGTGAATAATATAGTCAGACTTCACGGTGTCCCAGAGAGTATAGTATCTGACAGAGATTTCCGTTTTACATCAAAGTTCTGAGAAGGTTTACAAAAAACCATGGGAACCAAGTTGAAGTTTAGTACAACTTTTCATCCTCAGACAGACAGGCAGTCAGAAAGAACTATTCAAATCTTAAAAGATATGCTCCGAGCATGTGCCCTAGATTTCAAAGGAGCTTGGGACGAGAAACTATCACTCATCGAGTTTGCGTATAACAATAGTTACCAGGTTACGATCCAAATGGCTCCATACGAGGCACTCTATGGGAAGAAATGTCATACACCTCTATTATGGAATGAGGTGGGAGAGAGAAGGATTGTAGGACTGGAGTTCGTCGAAGAAACTTGTCGAGTGATTGATCAAATTAAGGAAAGAGTGAAGACAGCTCAAGTTCGACAAAAGCACTATGCAGATAACCGACAGCGAGATCTGGAGTTTGTAGTGGGTGATAAGGTGTTCTTGAAGATATCACCTGTGCGAGGTCTGAAACGGTTTGGTAAGAAAGGAAAGCTATGCCCCAGGTATGTGGGACCATACGAGATTTTGACCAGACGTGGTAATGTGGCATATCAACTGGCTCTACCACCATCCATGTCAAGCGTTCATGATGTGTTCCATGTTTCTTTATTGAAGAAGTATGTCAGAGATCCATCCCACATCTTGATAGCAGACCCACCAGACTTGACAAAGGACTTGACATTTGAAGTGGTACATGTGATGCTCATAAGCCGAAAGGTACAACATCTCCGAAGCAAAGATATCCATTATGTGAAAGTGCATTGGAAAAGCCAAGATGTAGAAGAAATCACTTGGGAGGAAGAGAACGCGATGCGAAAGGAATACCCTAACCTTTTCGACGAACAAGGTACGAACAAATTTCGAGGCCGAAATTTATTTTAAGGGTGGGGGAGTTGTGAAACCTACATGTAAATTTCGAGGATGAAATTTCTTTTAAGGGTGGGGGAGTTGTAAGACCCGCACTCCATGAACCCAATCTACACCTTTAATTCATGTCGTAACAGGTCTTCCAATCATCACCGGGTCAGACAGGACGAATCGATGATAACCAAGTACGAGAATGGACCATGTATGATAATTAATTTGTACCGGTCGACGGTACCGGTCGATGGTATCGGTCGACCGATGTGCATGCACAAGCAAACTGCTTAGATCCGGAACCTGACCACTTTCCAAATTTTAAACCAAAGGACTTTCCTAATGTTAGGGGGCTTCCTAAACTCATTCCTAGCCTATTTAAGGACCCTTAAACCTCCTAAAATCTCTTTCATTGATCCTCACAAACCCTAGAGAGGAGAAAGAGATCGAAGAAGGAGAAAGAGCTAAGGAATGAGGGAGAGGAGCCGCCGTTGCCATTGGATGAAGAACACTCTACTGTAAACCAATGGTAAGTGCTTAAACCTTCCTCTAAGATAAGCCTTATAGAAGGTTAGTCATGAATGGATCAATACCATGCAAGGCGAGATATTGATCTAAACAAGAATTTGCCATCAAACCCTAATACAGTCGATAAACCCTAGATTCAAGTTCTAAGCTAAGGATCATCGAAACTAGGACTCAAATGGAGTTTGAAACAACTCTAACTCATTGCTCAGACCTATAATGTATAGGAGAAACCCTAGGATCAATAGGGGGTGACCGATGGAAGGCGAGAACGAAGCGTATGTTCTTCCAGAGACATACCGATTGACCATACCGGTCGCACCTTAGGCGATCTGTACTGCGACTGGTATCTCTCGGAGACTAGTCTGTGGGGACCGGTCGCACCTTTCCCCACAGTGTCGCGATCGGTACCTGCGACTGGTACCTACGATCGGTCTGCACTGCGAGGAGTGTTTTTGACCCAACTGATTTTCCAACCAACGTAAACCTTAAGAAACTAATTTTAATTCAACCCTGACATCATGTAGGACCTTGTGATAGCGAGTTTGGATTTTGTGATGCGGAGCTAGCTATCAAACAAGTGTCAGGTAAGGGAATCGGACCTAAACCCTAATAATTTAATAACAGTAAAACGTTGTTAATAATTGTGATTCTATGGAATGGTGTTTGTGCATACTCGCATGTCATCTTTACTTTCAGTTATTATAGTGTTCATGCATACTCGCTATGCTAGGATGTGACTGTTAGGCATGTGATTGTTTTCATTGGTGTGTGGAATGGGAAGGGTCTGGGGTCTGGGATCATTCCTTACACTAGCACCTTTTCGTATCGTTTCTATCTTAGCATGCTTGGTGCGGGTAGGGTATCAGAGGAAGGAAGTGGAACTATGGTCTCCGACCTGGCCACTGACTCTAGCTCTATCTCTATGCCATAAGGAGTTGTGCTGGGATAGGCCTACTGTGATGACATATATGATTGGTTAGTTGCGAACCCAGTTTGCAAGCCCTCGCCAATAGGGACTTACGTGTTGGTATGGGTAGGGCATTAGGGGAAATATTGGTGGTGTTTGATCTGGAAGCTTTAGCTCTATTTCTATTCCATGGTGGGTGCATGTGGGACAAAAGTGGTGTTTAATCCATTGGGCGGCTTCACACACTCGTGTATAGAGTTGCGATGGCCGCCAATCCTTTCGATAACACATTGCAAACTTAAAACTAGACCATAATGTGAATGTTACTCACGCATGTGTTTGTTGCATTGTCTGATTATCTTACTAAGCTAAGTTGTGAGCTCACCCTTGTATATATACATGTTTTTAGATGTTGATGCAGGTTATACTGTCGAGGACTATGTGGATGCTCCAATATATGGAGGTGTTCTTGCTTTAGAAGTGCAAGCAGGGGAGGACGAGCACGATGCTTCATGCAAGTGCCCTTTCTGCATGTACCTCTAGGATGTTGGTTTTGTTTCTTTATTTATTTTCAGTTGGATTTGTAATTTGGATGTAAAGATATTTATTTATGTTTTGGTATTTTTGAATAACTGCATAATTTATTTATCAATAGCAGTACTCAGTTCTTTTAATTTAAGACTTCTGCTGTATATAATTATATTCTGATTAATGTTATGTGCAATGATTTGTATGAGTAGACACGGTCTTATTGAGATCCTGGTGTGAACCATTGGTTCAGTGATGGTTCACTCCCACTTTTGGTTCAGCCGGAATTGGGGTGTGACAACCTCACCTCCTTCTCCCATGCTACCCAAGACCCAACCGACTTCACCCATACCATAACCTTGCAAACCTTAATTACCTATCCACAACAGCACCACCATACCCCCCTTATTCTTACCTATCTAAACCGAGACTGGCACCCCATATCCTCCATCCAGCCTCCTCTCCTATAAAATGACTCCACCGAACACCACTAGTAGGTTTTTTAGAGAGGAGAAAAAGAAAAAAAATGATTTAGAGCCTACACCGATCCAACTCCCCATTACAGGGAGTGCCCTACCGAGCCACTTAGAGTTTTTTTTACCAATCCTCACTTGTTACACCACTTCACTGCAACTCCATTTGCCTTCAGCATCAAAATCGACCACCCTACTACCTGATTTCATCTTATAACCTCCATCACCCATTAACCCTGCTACCTTCAAACTTACCTGCTAAACCCACATTCTTACCTGCACAACCATTTAACCACCTGCTACCACCACTGGATAACCCATCGATAACCACTCGAGACCATCGTTGGTGACTCGACGACCCTCGCAACACCCTGCGACAGCCTTCGGTTACATCTCATCATCAACCTACCTGTGGATACTCTTGAACCTGGTTTGTCTCTCCGGCTTGCTTATAGTCTGTACATTATGATTTTAATATTCATTTTTTCGATTTTTGATATGTTTGGTCTTAACTTTATTTTTCTAATTTTTTATATGTTGTAACATTAATTTTATTTTTATCTTTGATATGTTTTTGTATTATAATATTAATTTTATAATTTAATTTTAATATTTTAAGTACATGTATATTATTTTTTTATTTTAATCTCTTGATATTTCAGTTAGTCTCATAGTGTATATTATATTTATTATATCTCTATTATTGTAATATATTGTTTTGATCTTTATTATTGTTCTATTAATATTATTTTGACTTTTATTATTGTATAATATATATTTTTTTAAATCTTACATTATCATTTTTATTATTATTTTTAATTTTTGCATGTATATTATATTAGTTTAATTTTTGCACATACATTATTATTTTTTATTTTTGCAACGTATATTGTATTATTTTTGCATGTATATTATATTATTTTGATCTTTGCATGTACATTATTATTTTTATTCTTGCATGTAAATTATTATTTTTATTTTTGCATGTATAACGTTGATTTTATTTTAACCTTAATATTTTAAGTTGCATGTATATTATTTAATTTTATTTTTAACCTTAATATCTTAGGTTACATGTATATTATTAATTTTATCTTAACCTTGATATTTTAAGTTGGATGTATATTATTTGATTTAATCATTGATATCTCAGATTGCATGTATATTATTAGTTTTATTTTTAACTTTGACATCTCATGTATATGTGTATTGTATTATATTTTTGGTTTTTGATATCTTAGTCTATTTGTACAGCACATGTATATTATATTAGTTTCATTTTTGGTTTTTAATTATGTTAGTCTCACACACTCACATGTTCAAGTGCCACACTCACACGCTTGTGACATTTTTGTATTGCTATGTTAATATTGTCATTTCTAAGCGCTAATATGATTCCCACTACTGTTTGGAATACTAGGTCACCATGCTTGAAATCCTCACTCACATGCTTATTGCCATATTTAAATGCTCACGTGCCTATTGCTATGTTTGGAATGCCCACTCAAATATTGCAATGTTTAAATGCTCAGTTACATGTTGCTATGTTTGGATTGTTTACACTGCTATAATTGGGTCTATTGCCATGTTTGGATTGGTTACACAACTATATTTGTACATACTTCCAAATTTGATCTGCTTGATAATACCACATTTGGAAAGACACACTTGTCACAAATCTTTGAGAATGAACAGAAATGGAAAGAACAGATAAAAAGAAAAAATCTAGCATAAATTTTAAACTATGAAAATGTAGGGATGGGCAACCCGATAACCCTAAGTTGAAAATGTAGGGATAGGCAACCAGATAAACTTAAGATGAAAGTATAGGGATAAGCAACCGGATAAACCTAAGATGAAAATGTAGGGATAGGCAACCCGATAAACCTAAATTGAAAATGTATGGATAGGCAATCCAACAAACCTAAATGATGAAAATGTAGGGATAGGCAACCCGATAAACCTAAGATGAAAATGTAAGGATAGGTAACCCGATAAACCTAAGTTGAAAATATCGGGATAGACAACCCGATAAACCTAAGTTGAAAATGTAGGGATAGGCAACCCGATAAACCTAAGATGAAAATGTAGGGTTAGGTAACCCGATAAACCTAAGTTGAAAATGTAGGGATAGGCAATCCGATAAACTAAAGTTGAAAACGTATGGATAGGCAACCTGATATGTTACACCCTAATTTTGGCTAAATCAGGAATTTGAGTGAACCGTCTCCAACCTAACGGCTCATACTAGGATCTCAATTGAGCGTGTCAACAAACAAACCATGCATACTAACCATAAGCAGAAAATAATAATTAACAGTGGAAGGATTTAAATAAACGAACTGAATCTTCTAATTATAAATAAATAATTATTCAAATTATTCCCAACAACCAAAACGTAATTAAATAATCTGTTACATCAACGTATATTCAATTGGAAAAGAATGAATAATAAATCCTAAAGAAACATGTAGAAAGAACACTCGCATGAAGCATCATGGTCATCATCCACTGCGTGTGTATCTAATCCCATATGCCAGAGTAGCCATAAAATCCTCCACGGTATAACCTACATCAGCATCTGAAAAAGGGTGTATATATATATATATATATAGGATGAGCTCACAACTTAGCTCAATAAAGCACAAGACCATGCAACATACAAATGCATGAGATAACATTACATTGGGGTCAGGTATAACTTGCAAGGTGCTATGATAAGGTTTGGCAGCCACCGCACCTCCATGCATGAGAGTGTGGCAACGCACAACAGTCAGGCACTTACCACACTACTACTGTCGTCCCACATTACTCACTCTGGTATAAAGGTAGAACTGGAGTTTGGTGGGCAGGTGGTGCTACACTCCCACGTCCTCCCCCTGATACCCGACTCCGTACCAATATCTACACCCCTATTGGCAAGGGCTTGCAAGTGGGTTCTATTTCTAACTAGTCCTATATGTCATTACAGTATCTATGGCCTTACCCCGACATAGCTCCCTACGACATAGAGATAGGGCTCGAGTCTAGTAGCCAGGATGAACCACATGCTACGTTCTCCCCTTGATATCCTACTCATACCAAGCTAGCTAAGGTAGACGACGATACGAAATGGTGTTAGTGTGAAGATATATCCATGACTCTACTCCCTTACACATTGCACACACTAATGAATACAATCATATGCCTAACAAACAACAAGCCTAGCATAACGAGTATGCATGAATAGATAATGACAATAAATAAAAGAGATGACATATGATATGCACAGACAACAGGCAAACAGATTATAGAAATAACAGTTTACTGCTTATTATTAATTAAGGTTTGGGGTCTTGTCCTTGACCTGATGTGTGATTGCAAGTCTCCTTTGCATTACAGAGTCCACTCACGCCACCCACAAGCCCTATACATATTTATCAATCAAAATTAGTTTGCTAGGGTTCCAGTTGGTTGGAACTAAGTTTGGCCAACAAAATGCCCTCGGATAGACATAGCGGTCGGACTCAAAGTCCAGCCGGTATGTCCCTACAGTATATACCGCTAGGACCTTCAGTCCAGCTAGTATGCCCCGTGGTATTGCATACCTCTTAGACCTTCAGTGCAGCCAGTATGCCTTGTGGTATGGCATACTGCTTGGACCTTCTGTCCAACATGTATGCCCGGTGGTATGGGTCCAAGAGTCCATTCTCAGTCCTACCTTTTCCATCGGTCGTTGGCTTGGTTTCAAGGTTTCTCCTAAACCATTCTAGGGTTTGCGAGCATGTTAGGTCCATTAGATTTAGGTTATTACTTCATTTGAAATCAAAGAACCGTGTTTCCATCCTTCTTAGAATGGATCATACAGAGAATTAAGGTTTTACAGATCTAAGGTTTTGGATCTATACACCATTTCACGGCATTGATCCGCTACCAAACCTTCTTACATAGATAGATCACTTTCAGATATTCTTTGAATGGCGGTGCTCTCCTCCCAAAGGAAATCCCCTCTCGTATGGCTTCCTTCCTCTCTGCTCCTTATCAGATCACCTTCTAGACGGCTCTCGGATTTGAGATTCACTGAAAGGGATCTAAGGAGGAGGGAAGATTTAGTTATAGAGTGGGAGACCATTCTAGGAAGGTTTCCTACGTTTAGAAGATATCTAAGAATCAAATTCGGAGTATGGGACCCACTGGAGTTCATCACCACTCGCGCAGTCATACCGGTTGGACATACTGGTTTGACTAATAGTCTAACCGGTATGTCAGACCAGTATGCATAAATTTGGTCTAAAATGCTCATTTCGCGCACCAGGAGTTAGTGGTTTGTCACCCGGCCTCGTCTTTTGGTTCAATTATGATTGGAAGACCTGTCAGGATGTGAAACTTAGGTCAGATCGGGTTTTTGGAGTACGGGTCTTACAACTCCACCACTCTTAAAAGAAATTTCATCCCCAAAATTTGCATGTAGGTCCCCCCACCCTTAAAAGAAATTTCATCTTCGAAATTTATACGTACCTTCGGAGTCGAAGAGATGACGGTACTCTTGTCGTATGGCATTCTCCTCCTCCCAGGTGATTTCTTCCACATCATGGCTCTTCCAAACTACTTTGATGCAGTGTATATCACGCCTTCGAAGGTGTTGTACCTTTCGACTGGTGAGCTTGACTGGTACTACTTCAAAGGTCAAGTCTTCTGTTAAATCTGGAGGATCAGCAATTAGAATGTGCGAGGGGTCTCTCATGTACTTCTTTAGTAAGGACACGTGGAATACATTGTGAACACCTGACATTGCTGGTGGCAATGCGAGCTGATAGGCCACGTTGCTACATTGGGATAGAATCTCATATGGTCCCACATATCTAAGACACAGCTTCCTTTCTTACCAAACTGCTTCAGGCCTCTAATGGGTGATATCTTCAAGAACACCTTATCACCTACAATGAACTCGAGATCTCGGCGTCTGTTATTAGTGTAGTGCTTCTGACGCACTTAAGCTGTCTTTACTCTTTCTTTGATTTGGTTAAATGCTTTATAGGTCTCCTCAATAAATTCTGGTCCTACAATCTATCTTTCTCCGACCTCATTCTATAACAATGGTGTGCAGCATTTCTTACCATACAAGGCCTCATACGGAGCCATCTGGATAGTAGCTTGATAGATATTGTTGTAGGCGAACTCGATGAGTGACAGCTTCTCGTCCCAAGCTCCCTTGAAATCAATGGCACAAACTTGTAGCATGTCTTCTAAGATCTGGATGGTTCTCTCTGACTGGCCATCTATCTGAGGATGAAAGGCTGTACTGAACTTTAATTTTGTTCCTAAAGCCTTCTGTAGTCCATCCCGGAATTTAGATGTGAAGCGTAGATCTCTATCAGACACTATGCTTTCTGGCACACCGTGAAGTCCAACTATGTTGTCCACATATAATTTTACCATCCTATCCATGGTGTATTGTGGTTTAACAGGGATAAAGTGTGTTGTCTTGGGAGGAAATCTACAACTACCCAAACTGCATTCACTGACCTTGGAGTCATAGTGTCACACACCAATTCTGTACTAACCAGAATGGTGTGATGAACCGTCAATAAACCAATGGTTCAATCAGGATCTCAAATAGGCTATCCCCACCATGTTAAACCAAAACACATTCCACATTAATCAGAGATAATAAAGTAAATAGCGGAAGTCTTACAGATAATGAACTGAGGTTTAGTCATGATAAATAATTAATATTCCATTTATCTCCAATTAATCAAAATATAATTTAACACATATTACAAATATCCAAATACGAAAGTTAAACACTAAGTGTATCCATAGTTGAAACGCTCGCTTAACGAATCACAATAGTCCTCCACAACTTGCTCATCATAGCCGCCACCTGTTCATATGTTAGCGTGTCGACATAATCTTCAATCGTAATACTTGCAACATCTAAAACTAAAATAATTGTGTGCACGAGGGTCAGCTCTCCAACTTGAGCTCCGTGAGTAAACAAAATAATGCAACAAACATATGCATGCATTCAATTCATGTCTTTGGTCTGGTTCATAAGTTTGCAATGTGCAATAGAGGATTGGTGGCCACCGCACCTCTATACACGGGTGTGTAAGCCCACCTAATGGATCAAACACCATTGTCGTCCACATCTACCCCACCATTGAATAGGGATAGAGCTAAAGTGCTTAGGACCGCAACGCATCACACTTCCCCTGATGCCCTACCCATACCAACACGTAAGCCCCTATTGGTGAGGGCTTGCAAACTGGGCTCGCAACTAACCAATGCTAATGTCAAACAATGTATCCAAGGCCTCACCCCAGTATCCCTCAATACATCCATAGAGATAGAGCTAAGGGCCCCCAGCAGAGTCAGAGATTGCACAGTCCGAGACCACCTCCCCTGATGCCCTACGACATAATAGTTCTGGTAAGGTAATGGCGATACAACGATGTCAATGGACAAAACTTGAGTAGAGATAGAGCTAAAGTGCTTAGGAATGCACCGCATCACACTTCCCCTGATGCCCTACTCGCATCAAATACACTAACCACACACAAACATTCACATGCCTATTCCTAGCATCATCATCATCATCATGTTATAAATAAATAGAATTAAATATGCATGAACATTAAAAGCAAGAATATTGTATGACATGTTAAATGCATAATACACGCATACAAGCATAGAACCATTCATGGCATTGGACTCAATAAATAAACAGTTTATTATTAGCCAATTAGTTTAGGTCTTGTTCCCTCAACTTTGATTGATAGTAGATCCTCGTTTAAGCTTTATGAATCACTTTTAAATCACTTGAAAAACCTAACAAGTTGATAGATTTTAATTAGAATTAATTCTCATGTGTTTAGACTAACAGAAACTGAGGGGTTGCAGGTCGGGTAGCACCTGGGGTCTCAGTTTCTATGACCACAGGGTGTAGAGTCGCAGGGTAGGGTAGCACCTGGGGTCTCAATTTTTGCGACCCCAGGGTGTAGGGTTGCAGGTAGGGTCAGACATACTGCAACCCTATGTGCGACCACACCTTCCTTGGAAACTTTCCGAGGGCATGTGGTCAGACGTGTGGTTCTCGTGGGGTCGGACATCATGCGGCCCTATGTGCGACCACACGTGTCATGGTCGACCTTTCACTCTTAAGTCCATTCCTTCATGTTTGAATCCTTTGTCTTATCTTCATGGTCCTTCCTATGATTGTTCTATGGCTCAAAACTATAATTTTATACACTATCCATTGTCCATAATGATTTTCTCCATGGATTCTCTTGGAATTTGTCCATGGATGGATGATTTGGGTTTCTCCTAATCCTATCTTCCTCATGAAATATTCTAGGCTCTTAAATAATTCATGTGAATTAGGTTCTCTGAATTTCCTCCTCCTTAGTCTTCTTCTTCAATTCTCCTTCTCTTCTCCTTCTCCTCCTTTTCTTCTCTTTCTCTCTGTTTTAATTAGAGTTCTAAAGGAGTGAAAGAGGCTAAGGGACATCCTATTTATAGAGAAAAACCCTCCATAATAAGCCCCAATGAGTTTAGGAAAGAACCCCCTCCAGATTAGGAAGGCTTTCTAAATTCGGTTTCTGGCTGTTTCTGTGGGGTCGGACGTAGGGTCGCAGAATCCGTGACCCTACGTTTTTAAAATGTGCGACCCCACGACCAAAAAGTCATGGGTTGAACTCTTTTGAGGTGGGGTCGGTCATACCTGTTTAGGCATGCAACCACACACTCATATTTGACTGTTTTTGAGTTAAATTTCATACCTGGTCTTGTGGTTTCTTCACACACTTGGTCCACTTGACTCGACCATGATAGGTAGACTGGTCATGACACAAGAATCTAAGGTTAGACCGGGTTTGTGGCGTGCAGGTCTTACACATAGGCAGTCTAGTAACAAAATCCATGGTAATACAATCCCATTTCCATGCTGGTTTAGGCAATGGCTACAATAAACTTGCAAGTCTCTGTCTCTTCGCTTTCAGTTTGCTGGCAGTTCAGACATTAAAAGACAAATCAAGCCACATCTGGTTTCATACCCCTCCACCAGTACAGTCTCTTTAGGTCATGGTACATCTTAGTGCTTCCGGGATGTATCAAATATGGGGTATAGTGGGCTTCAGTCATAATTCGATCTCTGATGTCTGAATTCTCACTCTCAAGTATGTACAAACGTCCACAATACCTCAGCACCTTATTCGCATCCAAGGTGAAGTCAGGATTGGTTTTACCCTTTTCCAAATCCTCTTGCACTGTCCTAAGGTGTGGGTCTTGTAGAATTCCTACTTTTACCTCCTCTATTAGGTCAGGCAAAATCTTCAATGCTACAAATATAAGGATGACTTGTGAATCAAGCCTTGCTCTATCAGATCTTCTGCTGACTCTAGTATGAGTTGTTCTTCATTCTCCATCGAGCCAGAAACCATAGCACACAATGCAGCATTTGTACTAGGTTCTGCTTCAGGTTTCGACGCCCACTTCCTACTCAAAGTGCCAACTACCACATTTGCTTTACCGTGGTGATACTGAATGTCATAGTCATAGTCTTTTAGTAGTTCTAACCACCTCCTCTACCTCATGTTCAGGTCCTTCTGAGTGAAACGGTAAGTCAAACTCTTGTGGTCCGACTAGATCTGAAACTTTTCACCATACATTGTATGGCCTCCAATTCTTGATCGCATGAATGATCGTTGCCAATTCCAGGTCATGCATAGGGTAGCTCTTTTAATTCTCCTTCAGTTGTCTTGAGGCGTAGGCGATCACCTGTTCTCCTTGCATCAATACACATCCCAGTCCCAAACCCAAGGCATCTATGTATAGAGTGAATGGAAGACCTAGTATAGGAATAGTCAAGATAGGTGCTAAGACCAGTCTTGACTTCAGGGTTTGGAAACACTTTTCACATTTGTCCGTCCATATAAACTTCTCACCCTTCTTGACCAATCTAGTGAGTGGAACGACAATCTTGGAGTAGTCTTCCACAAATCTTCTGTAATATCCAGCTAGGCCTAGGAAGCTACAAATTTCAGCAATTGTCTTCGGTGCTTCCCATCCTATTATGGCTACTATCTTACTTGGATCTACTTTGATTCCTTCTGTAGATACCACGTGACCCAAGAAGGCCACTTCATCCAACCAAAATTTGCACTTCTTGAATTTTGCGTAGAACTTCTCTCTTGTTAGCCTCTGTAAGGTAGCTCTCAATTGCATTGCATGTGTTTCTTTGTCCTTGGAGTAAATCAATATATCATCTATGAATACGACTTATGTATCTAACATATCATGGAACACTCGGTTCATTAGTTCCATAAATGATGCAAGAGCATTGGTTAATCCAAATGAGATCACCAAGAACTTGTAGTGCCCATATCTTGTCCTGAAAGCCGTCTTGGGAATGTCCGCCTTGGGAATGTCCACCTCCTTGATCTTGAGTTGGTGATACCCTGACCTAAGATCAATCTTTAAGAAGACACCAGAACCTTGCAGTTGATCGAACAAATCATCGATTCTAGGTAGTGGGTACCTGTTCTTGATGGTGAGCTTGTTTAATTCATGGTAGTCCATACATATATGTACGCTACCATCTTTCTTCTTAACAAACAGCATAGGTGCTCTCCAAGGCGATGTACTCGGCCTTATGAATCCCTTGTCTAGTAACTCTTGCAACTGAATCTTCAATTCCTTCAACTCTATAGGAGCCATCCTGTAGGGTACTTTAGACACTGGCGCTACCCCTGGTAGAAGGTCTATCACAAACTTGGTTGCCCTATCTGGTAATAATCTGGGTAGGTCTTCCGAAAATACATTGGGAAACTCCCGTACTACCTCGATATCTTCCATCTTTGGTAGCTCAACAGTTGTATCAATTACAGACATGAGATAACCAACACCCCCCTTCTCTAGGCATCTTTTAGTTTTAAGGGCAGAGAGTATAAGCTTTCGCTTTCTAGGCAACTTAGTTCCTTTGAAGTGGAACTCCTTCACTTTGTTGTCCCTGAAGGCGAGCTTATTCTCAACACACAATAGGTTTGTTGATTGCTAGGATAACTAGCCCATCCCCAAGATGACGCAAAATCTGACATCTCGAGTTGAACTAAATTTGCTTCCAAATCTTGCCCTTTAATATGCACTGGGCAAGATCCATAGTACTCTTCTAACACCACTTTCATTCCCATAGGGGACTAAACTAACAAACTTGGATCCAAAGTCTTGGTGGGTAGGTCTAGTCTTTTACCAAATGATACTGATACGAAGGAATGGGTGGCCCCTGAATTGAAGAGGAGTCTAGCGGGTACCCTTATTATGTTTACCATAGCTAAGGTTTTTATTTAGCCCTTAGTTTTACATGCTCATACAAATAATGCAGTAACTAAGGAGTAAGTAATAAAATCATACCAGTAACCACATCAGGTGATGCGGCTGCTTCCTCAGTGGTAACGGCATACACCTTGCCTTGTTGCGGTTGCCTCTTGGGTAGTAGGCACGTCCTGGCATAGTGGCCCACCTGCTGATAGTTGAAGAATTTTATGTTGGGGTTCTGACCAGTTAGCTGTGGCGTCATTGCAGGAACAAACTTAGGTGGCATAGTAGTGGTTTGTGGCCTGAATAGACAGTAGGGCATGTTGTTTCCTCCGCTCTATGTTTCAATGTTTTGCCTCTTCAAACCTCTATTCTATACAAAGAAGTTGTCCCTCTGACTTGACTCAATAACCTAAGCCACCTATACAGCTTCATTGTATACTTTCAATCCTCGCCCCAACACATGCTCACATATAACCCCTCTAAGATCCATGGTGAAATGACAGGCCTTAGTTTCTTCTTCTTGCATACTCGTTGGAGCGAAGAAGAATAACTCTTCATACTTCTACTAGTAAGCCTCCATTGACATCTGAGAATGCTGCAGACTGAGGAACTCCTTTTCCATCTGGTCACAAAAGCTCCTTGGGAAGTACTTCTCGAAGAAGGCCTCTTTGAATATGGCCAAGTATATACCATGCTTGGTTTCCAAATATACTCTGGTAGAGTTCCACCAGCCATTGGCGTCTTCCTTCAACATGTGAGTGGCATACAACACCTTCTCTTCATCTGAACATCCTAGCAATTGGAAGTTATTTTCTATCTATGCTATCCACTGTGCCGGCCACAGTGGTTTTCTTGGCTTCCCTGTAAAGGTTGGTGGCTTCAGCTTCAGAAATCTATCCACCGCTCTAGAGAGACTGCTCTGCCCATATGGTGCCTATCAATACCACTGTGGCAGGTAAGCGTATCCTCCCTGATATCCACCCTGATATCCACCCTGATATCCACCCAGGTATTGGCTAGGTGTGGACATTCCAGCAAACTGCTGAGGGAACGTTGTGTGTTGCGTTGCTGGCTGCTATTGTCCCTCGGCAGCTGTATTACTGTCCATCGGTACAGTATTCACATTCTCTGTGGCTTCTAGTAGCACATTTGTGGGTACAGGCCCAGATGGCTTGAACATCTTTAGCATCTCTTCAAACAACTTCTTCTGCTGTGTCTCCATTTGGTAGACCAGGTTTGTCACTATAGTTTTTGAATTTGTATGTAGAGGGCCTGGCAATGGATTCAAGGTGTGATGCACTGGGGCTTTTTCATTGCTTCCCACATGATTCTCACTCCCATTGGGTGGGTTTTGCCCTTCTACATGGTCCATCCCCACATTCTCCTCAACGTTTTCAGTTCCTGTATTCCTTTCCATAGGAGGTACTCTTGAGTGATGGCGTATGCGAGGAGTTCTGCAACCATTTCTTCCAGCCATTGCAGACAACTAAAACTCAAAGGTATTTGAATACATTGAACACACATGAGACAAGTTAAAATAATGAGTCAAAACGATATTACTCAGTCTCAATTAAACTATAGTAGGGAAATAATTCATCAATGGAAAGGGTAAAACAAAATTTTAATTTTTCAAAATTTTCTGGGTGAATTTGCCTATACCTGTCACACCATACCAATCGCGGGACCTGTAGAAACGGTCCAACCAGTATGAGAAGCGGAATAAAATTTCCAACTTCTCGAAAGGTACCGGTCGTAGGTCCGGTAGGGATGGTCCGATCTGTATGGACCTCTCCCACTTACCGAGAGGTACCGGTCTTGGTACCGCCTGGGGTATCGGTCTGACTCAAGTGGTTTAGAGTCCGACCGGTATACCTCAAAATTGCTTTTAAAGTCCCGATTTTGGGTCTTTTTCTCCACTTTCTCTTTTGTTTCTCTCCGGTGGCGATTCTCCTCTGAGTTGGTGAGTCTCTACAGTCCAACCGGTGTGCGTAAAGCGATTTTCTTCCGATCTAGAGCCTCAACCTCAACTCCAAGTGAGTTTTCTTCTCTTCTTTCTCTCTTTTAGAGAAGTCTCATCGTTTTTCATGCCCAAACCTAGGATTTCATGATTGGGAAATTCCAACCGTGGAAACTCCATTTTGTTGCTTGAAGAATGTTCTTGGGGTCTCAATGATCAAAACCCCTCAATTTATTTGAAGTTTGGTTGGTGGTTTGTTCAAAACTTCAAAATTTTTTATTTTGACCTAAGTTTTCCCATATTTTAGATTTTTTTTTTAAATTGGTTGTAGTGTCTCAATTTTTCTTATTTTTTTGAAATTGCTTAGTCATGTAACAATGTTATAGGATTACGTAAGTCCTCCTACCCATATGTTTGGGTAAGTTGTGGCTTTTGCTCAAAATGCAGCCGTTATGCTACCGAAATTTCTAAGAATTTAGACTAACCATTGTTATTTGTTTTGTTTAAATTGCAGGTTAAGAATGTCTAGACACCGTGCCGTTGGTTCCATTCAGCAGAGGCACAAGCCACACACCCATGGTTTGAAGCCAAGAATATCGAATCTGGCCATTTTGTAAACTTGGAGCATCTACATAGGATCGATGTCGAGGCAGCATTTGGTGCAATGGGATGGTTACCCGTCATCCAATACGACTACATAACACGTCTCGACATGGTGAAGCATTTCTTACCAACCTTGAACTATAGGGGATCCCAATGATTTTGAGCATGGTAGGGATCTCCGCATCACCAGTTTTGTGAAAGGTGTGGAGATATCCTTCAACACTTCCGAGTTGGCTACACTGCTAGAGATTCCTGACGACGGCGAACTTGTATACTGTGCTCCCAGGGAGAAAGGGTATCTCATGGAGGAAATGAGTGTAGAGATTTTTGCCCAGATCCTATACCCTGGTACGATCATGCTAGCAGAGAACCTTAGACCGGTGCCTAGAGTGTACTGCTGCATTATCCAGCCCAACATCATCCCTTAGTGCGGTCATTACGGTGAGGTGTCTCAGCTTACTCAAGACCTCACCTACTGTGTAGCCATTGGGCACTGAGTTTGCTTACCATATGTTATCATTCGGACCATCGCCCGAGCTGCAATGCCCAATGTGATGGTCAATCTTCTTTATGGTAGGTTGATCACGGCTTTTCTGCGACGCTTAGGGGTGGACATGCACGGCAAGCTGGCCGTTGAAGACACCATGACATCCGACATAGATGTGGAGACCATCCACAAGATGCAAATGGAGGGTCTTGAGCTTATTAATGAGGAGTTGTAGGCTTGTCCCCTTCCACTTAGGAATCAAGCGGCAGCCGCAACAGCAACAATAGCACCACTAGTATGAGAGGTAGGAGGTGGAGAGGACGTACACATAGAGGACATCCCTACTCCTGCACCCTAGCCTATTCCAGTGGCAAGACCTTCTCAGCCCCCACCAGATCCGGTGATGGCTATGTTGATAGAGATTAAAAAGGCTCAGCGCACTAGTGATCATCATGTAGAGCGCCTTGCTCGCAGTCTCTGGGTCACACAAGACCAGCTGCACTTGCTAAGGGAGATGTACGAGTAGGATTACGACATCACCGAGTCGATACCACCTAGGCCCCTGACCCCATGATAGCCCACATTTTCTTTTTTTTCTTTCTCTATCATACAGTTTATTTTGATAACAAGGTAATTGTCCGACCTGTGGACCTTATAATGCAATTTATATATTTTCTTTTATAATTAGGAAATTACTTGTTGATATGTTTTTCTTCCTAGACACATATGTTTATTTAATTCTTCTTTTAATATAGTATGTTATGCTCTTTATCAATTACTCTAAGGCATCAAACAAGTTTATGGTGTGTTTATATTAAGATTTTTAATTTCATACCTCAGTTCACTGGACTAAGTAAGATGCACATTAGCCTGCTAGACAGAGTCTAAGAGCTCTGATACCAAGTGGTCACACCCCAATTCTGATTGAACCAGGAATGTGAGTGAACCGTCTCTAACCCAACAGCTCACACCAGGATCTCAATAAGCAGAAAATAATAATTAACAGTGGAAGGCTTTAAATAAACGAACTAAATTTTCTAATTATAAATAAATAATTATTCAAATTATTCCCAACAACCAAAATGTAATTAAATAATTTGTTACATCAATATATATTCAACTAGAAAAGAATGATTAATAAATCCTAAAGAAACACGTAGAAGGAATACTTGCATGAAGCATCATGCTCATCCTTCACAGCATGTGTATCTAACGCAGCTACTTCCCATACGCTAGAGCAGCCATAAAATCCTCCACGGTAAAACCTGCATCAACATCTGAAAAAAGATACATATATACAGGTGAGCTAACAACTTAGCTCAGTAAAGTACAAGACCATGCAACATACAAACACATGAGATAACATTACATTAGGGTTAGGTATAACTTGCAAGGTGCTATGGTATGGTTTGGCAGCACCGCGCCTCCATACACGAGAATGTGGCAATGCACAACAGTTAGGCATCTACCACACTACTGTTGTCGTCCCACATCACCCACTCCGATATAGAGATAGAGCTAGAGTCTAGTGGGCAGGCAGCACCATAATCCCACGTCCTCTCCCTAATACCCTACACCCTACTAATACCTACACCCCTATTGGCAAGGGCTTGCAAGTGGGTTCCATTTCTAACCAGTCCTATATGTCATCACAATATCTATGGCCCTACTCCAGCATAGCACCATACGGCATAGAGATAGGGCTCGAGTTTGGTAGCCAGGAAGAACCACATGCCATGTCTTCCCCCTGATACCCTACTCGTACCAAGCTCCCTAAGGTAAACGGGGATACGAAAAGGTGTTAGTGTGAAGATATATCCAGGGCTCCACTCCACTTCACATTCCACACACTAATGAAAACAATCACATGCCTAACAAACAACAATCCTAGCATAACGAGTATGCATGAATATATAATGACAATAAATAAAAGAGATGACATATGATATGCACAGACAACAAGTAAACAGATTATAGAAACAACAGTTTATTGGTTATTATTAATTAGGGTTTAGGGTCTTGTTCCTTACCTGACGTGTGATTGCAAGTCTCCTGTACGTTATAGAATCCACTCACGCCATCCACAAGCCCTATACAAACATATTTATCAATTAAAATTAGGTTGCTAGGGTTCCGGTTGACCAGAACCAAGTTTGGCAAATAAAGTACCCTCAGACAGACATACTGGTCGGACTAAAAGTCTAGTTGATATGTTCGTGCTGTATATACTGTTGGGACCTTTAGTCCAGCTGGTATGCCCCACGGTATGGCAAACTGCTTAGACCTTCAGTCCAGCCGGTATGCCCTGTGGTATGGCATACCGCTTGGACCTTCTGTCAAGCCGGTATGCCCGATGGTATGGGTTTGAGAGTCCATTCTCGGACCTCCCTTTTCCGTCAGTCGTTGGCTTGCTTTTCAGGGTTTCTCCTAAACCATTCTAGGGTTTGCGAGCATTTTAGGCCCATTCAATTTAGGTTATTACTTTATTTGAAGTCATAGAACCGTGTTCCCATCCTTCTCAGAATGGATCACACAGAGAATTAGGGTTTTATAGATCTAAGGTTTTGGATCAATAGGTTGTTTCACGGCATTGATCCTCTACCAAACCTTCCTATAGAGATAGAGCACTTACAGGTATTCTCTGAATGGTGGTGCTCTCCTCCCAATGGAAATCCCCTCTCATACAGCTTCCTTCCTCTCTGCTCCTTCTCAGATCTCCTTCTAGACGGCTTTAAGGTTTGAGATTCACTGAAAGGGATCTAAGGAGGAAGGAAGATTTATTTATAGAGTGGGAGACCATTCTAGGAAGTTTTCCTATGTCTAGAAGATCTTTAAGAATCAGATTTGGAGTATGGGACCCACTGGAGTCCGTCACCACTCCCGCAGTCATACCGGTTGGACATACCAGTTTGATTAATAGTCCAACCGGTATATTAGACCGTTATGTATAAACCTGGTCTAAAGTGCACGTTTCTCATACCTGGAGTTTGTGGTTCGTCACCTGGCCTCCTCTTCTAGTCCGATTATGATTAGAAGACCTGTCACGACGTGAACCTTAGGTTAGACTAGGTGGAGTGTGGGTCTTATACGATAAACCTAAATTGAAAATGTAGGGATATGGAACCCGATAAACCTAAAGGATAAAAATGTAGCGATAGACAACCTGATAAACCTAAGTTGAAAATAATGGGATAGACAACCCGATAAACCTAAGATGAAAATGTAGGGATAGGAAACTTGATAAACCTAGGTTGAAAATGTAGAGATAGGCAACCCGATAAACCTAATATGAAAATGTAGGGATAGGCAACCCGATAAACCTAAGTTGAAAATGTAGAGATAGGCAACCCGATAAAATGTAGGGATAGGCAACCCGATAAACCTAAAGGATGAAAATGTGGGGATAAGCAACCCGATAAACCTAAATGATGAAAATGTGGGGATAAGCAACCCGATAAACCTAACAAAGAGGAAGGGGTTTGGGTTGAAATGTCCTTAAATCCGACAAATACAACCCTTTCGAACTATGTTGTACCTGATTTCCACGACCTTTGGAATACGTGGGCAATTTGGGAGAGTTTCCAAATACGGTACTACAGCTACTACAGCTACTACAGCTTATAAACGATCATATTCAATTTGAGCCATCCATCAAGCATAAATTTCAACTTGAACAAAGAATCTAATTAAAGCACATACATAAACTACATCCATAAACTTTAATCACACAAAACCCGTCCAAACTACATTTTGGAGTTGATTCTCAAGAGACAAAGTCTCAAGGGATACGTAGGCAATTTGAGAATATTCTTAAATTCAGTCCAAGACCAAACCATTATATGGTTTGGTTCATTGTGTATTACATTGCTTGTTTATTTGCTTCAAAACATGTTTAGCTGAACCTTAGGTCAAAAGAATGTAGTAACTTGGTTAATGACTTCCCCCATTAACCTTAGTCATCCAATTAACCAAGCACAGTCAAAACTACAGTCTAAGGAAATTTTAGGAGGCCAATTTTCAGATCAGGTGGTTTGGGTGTCTAACACCTTCCCAAAACCGTACCTTGAATGCTTACCCGATTTCGTGGAGACCAATGAACCGATCTTATGGGTTACGAATCAAATAAAAATCTTACCTTACAATGAGACTACATTTTTTAGAAGTCTTAGACCTTAATCTAGGTGGCAACTCCAACAAACATGATTTTCTTGATACACCCGAGGAGGAGGGTGAATTGCCTCTCATTTTCCTCACAGCATCTAGGCCCTTTTTGACGATCAGGGTCAAGGTTGGCCCCTCATTCAACCTAGACACCCAGGGTGACCCCCACACACAATCCAAAGGTAGTGTGGAAAACCTTTGATGCTTCTGGCCAGCTCGCACAAAAGCAAAACAAAATTTCTTCTTCCATGAGTGGTTCGAGGAAGGCAACCCAGTGATTATCTTCAGCTGAGCAGCCCCTCGGACGTACCAGACACTAAAATAATGGTACCTGCTCTCCACCTTCAACTCAGGGTCATGCAGGTGCTCTTTAGATATGGAATTGAGCATGAAAAGCTTACGGAAAAGGCCCACAGTGGGTTGAATACTTATTTTACGGAAAAAGTAACATAAAGCCATAATATAGCCCATCCATTCGGGGATATTTGGGCTGTCACCAACCCAAAAAAGTGCAAAATCTCTATAACTACAGAGAGAATAGGGAACATAAACCTCGATACGAACATGTCTTTGTACAGGGGCTGTCACACCCTAATTCTGGTCTAACCGGAATGGTGTGATGAACCACCAATAAATCAACGGTTCAACCAGGATCTCGTATAGGTCGTACCCACCATATCAAACCACACACACTGTCACACCCCAATTCTGAACCAACCAGAATAGTGTGATGAACCGTCTATGAACCAACGGTTCAACCATGATTTCATATAGGTCGTGACTATTTGATTAAACCAGATACAACCACAACCATAATCAGAGTAAATAAACAATAGCGAAAATCTTTAATATAAATAAACAGAGTATCTAACAGTGATAACATAATTAATTAGCCAATTATCTCCAAATTACTAAAGACATAAAATAAATAAAATAAATAAAATAAATAAATCAATTACATGTTCTAATAAATCAATAGTTAAATCTAATAAAAAACACATGAGTTGCACTCGCACGACGAATCATGCGACTCCACCATAGCTTCGACATCCATAACAGCAACATGCCCGTACATTGGTGCATTCATATAATCTTCCACAGTAGGACCTGCATCATCAACTAAAATATTCGACGTCAAAAGGGTGAGCACACATCATGGCTCAGTGAGCAAATAAAACAATGCAACAAACATATGCATGCATTCAATTCATATCTTTGGTCTGGTTTATAAGTTTGCAATGTGCAATAGAAAGGATTGGTGACCGTCGCACCTCTATACACGAGTGTGTGAAGCCGCCCAATGGATCAAACACCATTGCCGTCCCATATGCACCCATCATGGAATAGAGATAGAGCTAAAGTGCCCAGATCAAACACCGCATAACACTTCCCCTGATGCCCCACCCATACCAACACGTAAGCCTCTATTAGCGAGGGCTTGCAAACTAGGCTCGCAACTAACCAATCATAATGTCAAATAGTGTATCCAAGGCCTCACCCTAGCATCCCTGAATACGTCCATAAAAATAGAGCTAAGGTCCCCCGGCAGAGTCAGAGACTACATGGTCCAAGACCACCTCTCTTGATGTCCTACTACGTAATAGTTCTGCTAAGGTAATGGTGATACGACGATGTTAGTGGGCAAGACTTGAGTAGAGATAGAGTTAGAGTCCGGTGACCAGGATGAACCACAGTGTTACGTCCTCCCCTTGATGCTCCACTCGCATCAAGCACACTAACCACACACATACATTCACATGCCTATTCCTAACATCATCATCATCATCATGTTATAAATATACAAAATAAGCATGAACAATAATAATAGGAATATTGGATGACATGTGAAATACGCATTACAAGCATACAACCATGGAATCATTCATGGCATTGGACTCAATAAGTAAAACAATTTATTATTAGCCAATTAATTTAGGTCTTGTTCCTCACCTTTAGTTGATGGTTGTCCCTCGTTCAAGCTTTGTAAATCATTTTTGGACCACTTGAAAACCTAACAAATTTATTGAATTTAAATTAAAATTTATTTCCATTAATTCAGACTTCCAGAAGCAGAGTGGTCGCAGGTGCTGCTGCACATGTGGTCTCAGTTTCAGCGACCACAGGGTGTGTGGTCGCAAGGTGTGGTCGCATCTCATGCGACCATACATGCGACCACACCCTCCCTGAATTTTCCCCTAGGGCGTGTGGTCGGTTATGTGGGTCTCATGTGGTGGCATATCCTACGACCACACATGCGACTACACCCTCCCTGGAACTTCCCGAGGGTGTGTGGTCGATTATGTGTATCTGATGGTCGACTTTTCACTCCCAACTCAATTCCTTCATGTTTTGATTCCTTGGCTTATCATAATGATCCTTCCTATGATTGTTCTATGGCTTAAAATTCATATTTCCACAATCCATCATCCTAATAGATTCCCTCCATGGATCTCTTAGAATTTGTCCATGGTTTGATGATTGGGGTCTCACTTTAAATCACTATCTCCTCCATGATCTATTCTAGGTATTCAACAGATGTGGGGGATGGTTTCATACCTTATACTTGTTGAAGATTCAGAGTTTTCTCTGAATTTCCTTCTCCTAGTCTTCCTCTTCAATTTTCCTTCTCTTCCTCCTCTTCTCTTTCTCTCTCTTTCAGTATGAGTTCTAAAGGATGAAAGAGGCTAAGGGACGTCCTATATATAGAGAAAAACCCTCCATATAGAGCCATACTTAGATTAGGAAAGAACCCCATTCAAATTAGGAAGGTTTCCTAATCACAGAGTCTGTCTGAGTTCGTGTGGTCGCAGGTGTGGTTGCAGAACCCGTCGACTATACAGTCAAAAACTACAACCACACTTCCCAGATTTCTATGGTCGCTTTAATCTGAGGTGTAGTCGATCACACCTGTTTAGGTATGCGACCATACGCTCCCAATTAGCTAATTTTGGGTTCAATTTCATACCTAGCCTTGTGGTTTCTTCACGCATTTGGTCCGCTTGGCCCGACCTTGATAGGGAGACCTGATACAAGGTGGTAAGACCAGTTAATACAATACGGGTCTTACACACACATTCCACATTAATAATCAGAGGTAATAAACAAATAAGCGAAAGTTTTATAGATAATGAACTGAGAGTCTAACAGTGATAAATAAGTATTTAATCCAATTATCTCCAAACCACAAGACATTAAAATAAATAATCAATTACATATCTGATATTCAAATTATAACTAAACTTAAGTAAAAACCCATTGGTTGCACTCGCATGATGAATCATGCGCATCTTCTTCAGCTTCTACGTCCATCGCAGCAACGTGTCCATACGTCAGCGCATTCATAAATTCTTCAACAGTAGGACCTGCATCATCAACTAAAAATATTCGACGTCGAAAGGGTGAGCACACATCATGGCTCAGTGAGCAAGCAAAACAATACAATAAACATATGCACGCATTCAATTCATATATTTGGTCTGATTTTTAAGTTTGCAATGTGCTATAGAAAGGTTTGGTGGTCCCCGCACCTCTATACACCAGTGTGTGAATCTGCCCAATGGATCAAACACCATTATTGTCGTCCCACATGCACCCACCATGGAATAAAGATAGAGCTAAAGTGTCCAGATCAAGCACCGCCAACACTTCCCCTGATGCCTTACCCATACCAACACGTAAACCCCTATTGGCGAGGGCTTGCAAACTGGGCTCGCAACTAACCAATCCTAATGCCAAACAGTGTATCCAAGGCCTCACCCCAGCATCCCTCAATATGTCCATAGAGATAGAGCTAAGGCCCCCCGACAGAGTCAGAGACCACACGGTCCAAGACCACCTCCCCTGATACCCTACGACGTAATAGTTCTACTAAGGTAATGACGATACGATGATGTTAGTGGGCAAGACTTGAGTAGAGATAGAGCTAGAGTCTAGTGACGAGGTCAAAGACCACCATGCCATGTCCTTTCCCTGATGCTCCACTCGCATCCAACACACCAACCACACACATACATTTACATGTCTATTCCTAGCATCATCATCATCATCATGTTATAAATAAACAAAATTAAATATGCATAAAAAGTAATAGCAGAAATATTGGATGACATATGAGATGCACATTACAAGCATACAAGCATAGAATCAATCATGGCATTAGACTCAATAAAATAAACAGTTTGTTATTATCCAATTAGTGTAGGTCTTGTTCCCTCACCTGTTAGCAATACTCGATCTCCTTCCAAGTCTTGAAATTCTCTTTTAATCAATTTAACAACCTAAAAGTTATATGAATTTAAGTTAGGGTTCATATATAACATGTTACAGTAGTAGGAAATTGAAACAGAGCACTGATATGTGTCTAATTGGTCCTATGGTCTCATACTGTATCGACCTTACTGCCTACGGTCGATACCCTACGGTCGCATATGGTGCTACCGTAGCTGCGACCATATGATTCCTGAATCTTCCCGAATGCCTATGGTCGATCCTCTGGTCATGATGGTCATGCTATGGTCAATAGTAGCTATGACCTTGAGATTTCTGGTCACAGACTACATGCAATTCAAGTTCTTCCTGGGTCAATTCCTCTATTCTTCAATTGGGTTTATTCTAAGGTCATCCTATGACCATCATTAGCAGTTTCTTATCAACCCTAACCATCAAACTCATCCCCCATGGCTATTCTTGAAAATTACTAAAGGAATTACATGGATCATGATATGTTGACATCCCTAATCCTCCATAGAATCCTTAGTCTATAGAATTAACATCTTTAGATATTAGGTTCATACATTTGCTTGTGAACATAGTGTGGATTATGTTGACATTTCCAAAACTCAGAGTCTGATATGGGGTCTCACGGTCGATGGCTACGATCGCAAAACCCATCGACCGTAGGGTCAAAATCATCTACCGTAAGGTTTTGGATTTGAGATTTTTGTTTTCTTCTTTATGGTAGATCATACCTACCCAGGTATTCAACCACAGGTATGTTTTCAGTGTTTTTAACTCGATTCTCATACTTGGTTTGTGATCCATATTCAAACGATCGGTCCACTTGGTCCATGAATGATGGGAAGACCTGGCATGACACAGTTAAACCAAGTTAGTGGAGTGCGGGTCTTACAGGGGCATCCTATTGAAAAGATATGTACAAGATCTCTCGTAGGGCTCGATATCCCTAAATTCTATCTCATCTCAGATGGACTCCTGAGAGTCCTCTGTCTATACAGGTTCAGGGTTCTTGGACCCTGAGGTTGATGCCACCCCAACAGACTTAGGGTTCACTAGGAAAAAGAATACAAAGAAGTCGTAGGGTTTTGGGAGGGTTTGTGTTTAGAAGAATGCCTATGCCTCTTACACTCAGAAGACTGCTCATATCTCTTGTGACTCCTAGAAGAATGCCAATGGCTACCACCGTAGTCCCACGCTCCCAAGGCACTGGGGCAACCTCATAATCTTTCGACTTGCCCCAATTCGGGAACTCAACGGAACCAAAAATTTCCTCAACCATTTTTGCAGAAGGATGAAAGAGGAAGGAGGGCCAAGTTAAAATTTATTGTTTAAACAAGAAAGAAGTAGGACACTAAAAATTTCAGAGAAAATTTCGACGGAGTTTCAATACGTGAAAAAGCAAAGTAAGAAAGGAAGGAGACGAAGCCTTATTTGTAGGACTCAAGCCTCCTCCCAAGAGTTCGACTCTTCAGTTCTTGAGGGCACCGTCCACATGGTAGTCTTCGAGCACATGTTATGCAGGCGCGACGCTTCGAAAGTTAGAGTTTTAATAAAGTGATCCACGTGGCATCACCCCAATAGCCAAAGGCCCAGATGTAATGAGTATTGGAAACACCAAAGTGCATGCCCTTTTTCGAAGAAGTGATGGTTGCAGACATGAGGCAGGCGTCCGTCAACCGACACCCCATTTCTGCAAAAGGTGTCATAATGACAACCTCAGACGTTTCATTTATCGACAGTTGATGGCTCCACATGGCATATATTTTCTCAAGAAAGGGTTTCTGCAATTAATGCAAGCTGGATATCTCATGATCGGTTGGGACATCAATAGATATCGCATTTAATGCTAATCATAATCAATCTGGAGTGCCATCCATGGCAAAGGATCTTCTTTCAGGTTGTCTGGTACTGCCCAACTTCAGCTAGGTCGTCAAGCACGACTCTATTTCGATTAGGTCGTCTAGCACGACTTATTCTTAGTAGCCCATCACAGCTCATTGGCAGCCAACCTCAGGGTTGTTCGAAGCAATTTACTAGCAGTCAACATGAAAGCTTGGTTACCACACTAGTAAAAAAAGCTTACAGTTGTCTATAGCAGGATATCTCATTATTTGTATGGCTGAATATCGCCTCTTATCTTGGCTGAATACTGCCTTATATATCTGGCTAAATACTGCCTTGTTCGTCCTTTGACTAAATACTGCCTAGTGTCTAGTTAAATAGTGCCCGATTTATCTTTGACTAAATACAACCTGATTTATCTTTGGCATGTCAAACACATAACTATGTATGCAAAATAGCAATACTGTAAATGCTAATGCAAACAAAACCATAGTGGCAAAAACTGTACCCATTAAACCATGAGCAATACAATCAAACATAGTAAGTAATGTGAAAACACAAGTATAAACATAAAGAGTCTCCCACTGATTAAGTATATCTAGAGAGTCTCACTGATTCCCAGATCTTTGGCTACTCAAGCCTCTGATAAAATTAATTATTTTCAACCATTCCTATATTGGACATACCGTCCCTTGAAGACTCCCACTGACAAAACTTTCATCAGAGAATCTACAATGATATAAAATCTTTTGACATTTTTCTTACTTGAAGAGATTCAATCTCTATTATGCTATGAAATACTATATCTCTTATTATTCTTTGAGAATAACATAGCTAAACCGCTATCACAACCTAGATGTAATGAGTGTTGGAAACACCAAAGTGCACGCCCTTTTTCGAAGAACTGATGGTTGCAGACATGAGGCAGGCGTCCGTCAACCAACACCCCATTTCTACAAAAGGTGTCATAATGACAACCTCAAACGTTTCATTTATCGAGCTGATGGCTCCACATGGCATATATTTTCTCAAGAAAGGGTTTCTGCAATTAATGCAAGTCAGATATCTCACGATCAGTTGGGACATCAATAGATATCGCCTTTAATGCTAATCATAATCAATCTGGAGTGCCATCCATGGCAAAGGATCTTCTTTCAGGTCGTCTGGTACTGCCCAACTTTAGTTAGGTCATCAAGCACAACTCTATTTCGATTAGGTCGTCTAGCACGGCTTATTCTTAGCAGCCCATCACAGCTCATTGGCAGCCAACCTCAGGGTTGTCCGAAGCAATTTACCAGCAGTCAACATGAAAGCTCGGTTACCACACTAGTAAAAGAAGCTTACAGTTTTCTATAGCAGAATTGCTCCACCGACCTCAGCTAGCTTGGAAGAGCAAGGGGCAACTGTTAGAACCATGCAAAACACAACCAATCAGAGAAGAACACATGACATATTGTAGATTGATTACACAGGCGGACAGGTGTCCTTATGTCAGTGCATCAAGCCAAACACATTATCATGCCCTCAGGTAGTTATCTATGTGCCAGAATTAAACATGTATGGATAACTAAAGGGTAATCCATGATTAATTAAGTGGTTACCTCCTCGTGTCATCTTCTCGGAAGGGGTTGAGATGGACGCCATCACATTCGTAAAGAGTACTAGGGCAGTTATTATTAAGCTGACCCTTGGATCCACATCCAACAGCTACAAAGTTCGCCAATACTGTCACGACCCCCTATTTTGGGGGGAGAATGTGTATGGACGCCCAGTCCACCATGATAGCTCCCTTAGGATCTCGGATGGAGTCTCGAGACCCATGCAAAGATGTTCCAAGGTCATTCCATACTCAATAAATAACCTTACCATGGTAACCGGATCAAACTTTTGCATATATACTGCTTCTCTATCGTGAACTCGGCCTTCTTTGTTCCCGAGTTCATCTTCTTATAGCCATTGAGCTAATTTAGGCATCGGATTGGCCTCCAGGTTATCCAACTCTCTCAATTCTCCTGTATATCTTCTTTCTATGACAGGTGTTGCAATCCGGAACCCGATCAATTTTCGACGATAACATTCACCAAAAGTAGACAAAAGATATAGAGATTAATCAACGTAATGGAGAACTTTGTTCATTATTTAATTAGAAAAGTACACAGTGTAATAAATTAGATAAAAAAAAAAAAGGAGGTTTGAAATTTTTTTTTTGTACTTTTCACTTGCTTGTCCAACTCAGGTTCATCAACATGGCAGACCACAATACTTATTGTTTTTGCTGGATTTTGGTCGGACTATTGATTGGACACTTGTCACAGAGAAAAGACATACAATAGAATTGGGAGGTTCGATAACCCGGAGGCTACTCCAATGCCTAAGTTAGCTCAAGCGTGATAAGCACATGAACTTAGGTGTGAGAAAGCTGAGTTTAAAGTAGAGAAGGATCTGGTAGTGAATTCAATATAATAACAGCTTGATAGCAAAAGTTTGGTCCGTTTACCGTTGCGGCAAAGGTATTCATTGAGCATGGAGTGACCCTGGAATACCTCTTTGTCGTTGCACGGATCTCAGGATTCCATCCAAGATCTTGGGGAGTCATCGTAATGAACTGAGAGTCTATGTGCATTCTGTTAGATTATTATGTGTTTAGGGTTTCAATGAACCCATTCTCCATCCATACAGTTACCATAGAACACAATAGATAAGCCATTAACTATGAATCATAAAGACATACCTGTTTGTGAAGAGATCAATTCCCATACGCTCCACGATGCTCCAAGCTTTGATCGAAATCCCTCGGCTACAGTCTTCCACAGCCTCCAGAGGATATCCTGATGTCTCTTGCTAATGGGTGCAGAGAGAACTAATTATTGTGGCTATGGGGACTCTAACCCAGTATTTATAGAATACTGCTATAACCCTAAAACCCTTCCCACTATAAAATTAGGATTACCAAACCTATCTCATACCATGTGACAAATCATACCAAACCGGTTTTACCGTGGACTCCCACTGAATTGACTAGTTTAGGTAATTAATTAAGCCCACATAAATCTAACAATCTCCCACTTGGGCTATATTAATTACAAAACCACCATCAACCAGTGTGGCCATGGAATCCAACACACTAAAATGTCACTAACTTTGAAACATCTATCAAGCTTTCCAATGTGAGCAACAACGAATAATACACCTTAACATATGGTGTAGAAACTTCTGTCAGCCACAACAGAGGTCTACTCAATACATGAATCACCTAAGATAATGCATGAAAGTAAACTCCCATGCGAGTCCAAACTTGATTAAAGAACCTTAATCAAAGTGCCCCAAAACCTTTATGGGCAACTAAAACATGGTATTTAAATAATTCAGAAATATAATACCATACATTGGCTAGACACCGCCTTTATTCTTTGATATTATCCTCTCATGGCAAATCTCCTCTAGCTTGGATTAATACCGCACTTTGACTTACCGTCATTATTTGTATGGCTGAATATCGCCTCTTATCTTGGTTGAATACTGCCTTATATATCTGGCTGAATACTGCCTTGTTCGTCCTTTGACTAAATACTGCCTAGTGTCTGGTTAAATAGTGTCCGATTTATCTTTGAAAATACAGCCTGGTTTATCTTTGGCATGTCAAACACATAACTATGTATGCAAAATAACAATACTGTAAATGCTAATGCAAACAAAACCATAGTTGCAAAAACTGTACCCATTAAACCATGAGCAATACAATCAAACATAGTAAGCAATGTGAAAACACAAGTATAAACATAAAGAGTCTCCCACTGATTAAGTATATCTAGAGACTCTCACTGATTCCCAGATCTTTGGCTACTCAAGCCTCTGATAAAATTAATTATTTTCAACCATTCCTATATTGGACATACTGTCCCTTGAAGACTCCCACTGATAAAACCTTCATCAGAGAATCTACAACGATATAAAATCTTTTGACATTTTCCTTACTTGAAGAGATTTAATCTCTATTAAGCTATGAAATACTATATCTCTTATTATTCTTTGAGAATAACATAGCTAAACCACTATCACAACATATCTCATTAGTCTAGAAGTAGAGTCTATAACTTCCAAATCATAAAAGAAACTCTGACACCAGATACCTTATTTGTTATTTTCACATAGAGTTACAAAACCCTACCACCATAACATTGAACCTTGAGGATGGTTTTCTATCATCAATGCAAACATTAAAATTGCATCAAAATAGCCTAGAGTGTCACTACTTTCATAAATGAACAAGTAATCTTTGGTCCTCCACATATACCGCATGACCTTCCTTTTCCCCATTGTCCAGTAAGCTATACCAGCATCCAACTGAAAATATCCCATAACACTCAATGAAAATGCTATATGAAATGATTACAACCTTAAGCATATATCAAGCTATCTACTGCATTGTAGATGCTAACACTCAATATCATTCTTTGTCTACAATTCTATCTATTCATCTCCTTTACAGATTTGAGCATCCGCAACTTACTAGTTATACATGCATACTGAACCATTCGAAAACACGAACAATATTTATACTTTGAGATAAATCCCGAATTTTATTTTTCCTGTCACGAGCAAACTCAATACCAGGTATAAAGGTACTTGCTCATACAGTTTTACACGTCAAAATTATCAGACAGAAAAACATTGATTTCAACTAGTAAACCATGTCACTACAGGCCAATGAAAATCATCAACACACATGACGAGGAAGTGAATCCACTCTCACTGACCTATAGATATATACAATGATCAATGACAATCTCAGCAAAGTTGAAAGAAGATACAACCCTGTCAAACTTCAGATACCATTACTTAGATACTTGTTTAATCCACAGATTGACTTTATAAGGTCTACAAAACATATCTTCTTTATCCTTACCACAAAACCTTGTGATTAAAGTATATAAACATTTTCTTCCAGATTTTCTTTGATCAAAATGATCTTTACATCTATCTGATGCAACTCCAAAATAAAATGCGCAACTAAGACCTCAAAATTTTGAAGTTCTCTTTCTCTTCTCTTTGTGTGATTCCACTTTGCTAAAAGTTTTACTTTGTAGCAATCAATTCTCCCATTGGAATCACACATTTTCTTTGTATACCCATTTTTAGCCTATGAGTACACCGCTCATTGACAAAAGCATAAAATCCCAAGTCTCGTTATTATTCGTAGACAATAACACATCCTTTATGATCATTAAACATTCAAGAACAATTTCATTACTAACAACTTGCTCAATCATTGGGATCTTCATTTTTGTCCATCACCAAAAACATCTATTTTGAAGTACAACATGTGATTGGATGAAATCATAGATCTACATGGTCTAGTATATCTCTTCATTGCCTCATCTGGCTCTGCTACTATGGCTGAAGCATTGATCTTAACAAATATTTCTATAATCATTTTATTACACTCTAGTAACATTTCTGGTATCTCAACTGGTTGTTTTTCACCCATTTCCAGGTGCTCTCATCAAACTTCAAGTTTCTTGGGTCTATTTTTACATCCCATAATATGACAACTCAATGTCCTAAAATATTCACTCTCTCACGAGTATTATGAAATCATGTCAGTTTTACAGTCTTGTTACGGTCGGAAATCGTCCGTCGGTCTGCGATCCAAGCAACCTGTAATCACAGAGATGAGACAACGGAGTTGGGCGACTAAGCTCCGGGTACACTCTGATGCCTAAATCAGATTCCCAATGTAAACAGTCAAGAGATAGCAGGAAGCTATCTCCATTTTAGAGAAAGAGGGGAACGATGAGAGAGTTTGGGTGTACGAGAATGGTTGTGAGATTATTAGATGATTTACCTTGGGGGTCATCCTCTACTTATAGAGATTGGGAAGAGGCATGAAGGCACCAGGACTCAGGGAAGTAGATCGCCAATAGGACTGCCAAGTGTCACTCTGAGGGACACCCAAGTCATAGACTCCGAGTAGGAGTGGGAGACCGTAGCCAAGGAAGCTAAGTCGGCTAACAGGAAAAGTGACTCGTGTCACCATATGAGTGGTCGTAGAGCCGTGATAGTCGACATCGTATCACTCTAGGAGAAGGACTCTCCTGTCGTGACATAGTTGCTTTAGAACTCTAACCTCTGACCAAGGGACGTAACCGAGTAGGTCTATACCTCCGACCGGTACAGTGTCCTAACAGGACTGTGACTCCGAGCGGTATAAGCCAAGCATAACGCATCATACATGGTTGGCTCCGAAGATGAGTGTTGCCACGTGTAAGATTTTAAGTGGATGATGTTTTTCCCACATAACAGATGCCCTTCACTGTCGGATTCAAGGAATTCGATAGTGCAAATATACCGAACATAAATGTCAAGATCCGCTCGGATACTCTGAAAGTATGATCAGTTGCAAACGTTGGTCGTACCAACATCCTCCGAGAGTTCCCCACCACGATCGGAACCCCCACATGAATGGATGGCAGTTGTCACCAACCGCCCCCATGACCAGCCAGTGTGCGAAACTCGAGGCATCAGACTCGTGAACCGTCGTTCCGCTCAACCGTAGATCTTCAAGAGATTCGAACCGCCACGCCCATCCGACGGCCACAAAGCAATCGGCGTGCCTCGGGACGAAGTGCAATAAATAGCCTTTACAACCGTGAACGGTCGGCTCCATCGGATGGTGGAGATCAAATTCGATCATCTCAAGAACTAGCGGCATAAATATCTTGTCATCATTGCAGCTGACGTCAGCCTATCACGTCGCATCCAGCGTGGCAAACGTTAGCCACTACTGTTCCACCATGTGGTCGGAATCCGAAAAGCCGATTTTCAAACTCGATGCTTATAAATACTTCCCAAACGCTTTCATTCGATCATTTGGTTGAGCTGAGATCGGAGTCTTCTTTGCGTGGTCGGAGTTTGCGCAAATCCTCAAGTAACTCGTGCTTCCTCTCTGCCTTTCTCCAAACAGTAAGTTTTCTCTTACTTGCTCTTTGTTCTTCCAATCTTTTCCGTTTTCTTTCTTGTTTCATGCTTGCTAGCTCGTCTTCCTCCAATAGTATCAAACCTTTAGGAAGAGTGAGAGAGAGTGAAACCATGGCCCAGTACCGGACCTCATCTTCGGAGAGGTCGTCTGACTCTATGGATGGGTTCTCCGTCGCCCCAGAGCCTCCTAGTAGGAAGAGGAGGGCTCGAGACTCCGTTAGCATGGAGTTTGGGTGGGAGACCACCGAGTCGACAGACTCCGATGGAAGGGCCATTGCCTGAAAATCTCTGGAAGTTGTCCCTTCGGCTTCCGATCCGGCATTTTAAGAGGAGCTTGAACAGAGTTCCTGTGACGCCACCGAGCATAGTCATCCAGCTGGTACTTCTGCTCGACAGGCTCCTCGCCAGAGGAGCGGCCGTCCTATCATTCCTCCTCTAGACAAACTCCCTGCATGGAGGGTGCCGAGCAAGGTCGTGTCCGAGATGGCCTTGACCCAAATCCGCAGAGCCTACCAGTTGGAGGAGCCGATGACCAATGTCTTGGTCCGACTCCCATCCTCTAAGGAGAGGGCCTGCAGCATGATCATCTCGGAGGTCTGCGTATACGAGCATGCCCTGAAGTTTGGCCTTCGTTTTCCTCTTCACCCCCTCGTAGTCGACATCTTGAAGGTGTATCGCATCGCCCCGTCTCAGCTGACTCCGAACGGGTGGCAGTGTATTTACGCCTTCATCATGTTCGTTCCTCCGCCTAGGAGAATCTCCGACCGTAAACCTGTTCCGGTCGCTCTTCCAATTTTCCAGCCTGACTGAGACCCGCTCCATGAGTGGGTGGTACTACTTCAGCCAGAGGAACGCGAAGAAGCTTCCGGCAATCTCTCAGAAGCCCTCTTCCATCCACGGGTGGAAAGAGAAGTTCTTCTTCATTGATCCTCCGGCGGGTGGCCCTACTCTGCCCTTGTCCAACGTGTGGCTGGTGGTCAACGCGACAGGGTTCAACAAGGTCCCTTTCCTAACTACGGAGGAGAGGCGGGCCCAACGCAAGGTGCTGAAGGGCCCGACAGTATGGTACGCCAACCTGGCAGATCCCATGAAGTTGGCCGAGCATGGCCTGCTTGGTAAGTTTCACTTCTAACTGTTGAACTTTGATTGGTTATTTTATTATCTTTACTGACTGTTTGTCTGATTTTTTTGTTGCAGTGAACTTCTCCAATGACCAACTGGTGGCCCGAATCCTGCGCAACTAGGCTGCCGATGCCGGCAGGATGACCGATGTGAGAGATGATCAAACAGGGGTGGCCACCCCAAAGACACGTGCGACAGTGGAGGACCCCAAGGGCAAGAGGCCCATGGTTGAAGGTCCACCCAAGAAAAAGATTCGATCGGCCCAAGAGTTGCCGGGCGACATCTACAAGTCCAGGCCGACCGTACGGGTTGGTCGGCCTGACAAAGACAAGAAGGGGGTTGCGACGAAGGAGGTCCAGCCCCTCCGGGCGACGAAGGTGGTCGATCTGACCGTGACCACCGATCCGAAGGCGCAAGGGGGGCTGTTCCCCCGAGGAAGGGCGACTCCGAGAAGAAGGCGGAGGCGGCGATGTTCGCTCCACAGCTTGGGCTGAAGGACACCGACTCCGTGTTCAAAAGTGCGAGGATGGCGAGGATCATGCTGACGGAGAATCGCCTCCCGGAGGACGTCGCGCTCACCTCCTCCTTGGAGATGTCTGATCTGCTGAAGAGGACTTTCCTTGCCATCACCCAGGTATGATGGTTAACATTTTTCCTTTCGATCATATTTTTTTTTTAGATGCTTGACTGTTAACTAACTGTTCCATCCTTCTGCTATGCAGGGTAGCAACCTCGTGGCCGAGTTTAGCCAGAAAGCTGCAAGCTTGGCGGTTGACATGGATGAGAAGGCGGAGTTGGTGTCTTCTCTGAGGGAGGCTCTGAAGGCCACCGAGGACAAGTTGAAGGACAAGACCTCCGAGGCCGAAGGCCTTGTTTTAGAAAAGACCAATCTCTGGACTTCCCTGGACAAGGCTGAGGACGCCCTTACGGAGGAAGACAAGAGGTTTTATTAGGCCGAGGAGAAACTACGGGCGACTAAGGATGCCAGATGGACGGCTGAGGACGATGCCAAGAAGGACAAGGAGGCATTGGCTAGGGTGGAGGAGCTTCAGGCCGAGATCTGGGACCAGGCAGTGGCTGACTACCGGTCATTTTCCCAGAACGCAAACGACTTGGAGGAGGCTGCCAGTGGGTTCTTCCAAAAGGGAGCTGCCTACTTGAAGGAACAGCTCGTTAAGAAGGGCGCTGCCTTCAACTGGTTGGACTTTCTGATCCTGTCCGAAGAAGAATTGGTGGAGCCGACAGTGCGTATGGAGGCCGAGGACGTGCAGGAGGATGACTTGCCTCCTTACGAAGTCCCCCAGACGCCGATCGTCGAGCTTCTGGACGTGCAGCTTCTGAGCGACGTACCCACTAATCCCGCTGCCAAGGACGGGCCTGCTTGAGTGGTCTTCCGCCCACGGGAGCTGCCTTGTAAATTTTTTCTTTTTTGGTTTGTAATTGTTACGTCCCTCCGTGGGCTTTGTACTATTGCCCCTTGTGGGCTTTTATAAATAAAACTCATTTTTTGTCATCTTCTTCGTGTTGTATTCTTTTTGCACAGATCGGACTTTGTTTCCTTGTTGTTGTATTGCCCCTACCCCGGAAGTGTTGTCGGCTTGACGATTGGGCAGGCCGAGAACACTTAAGTCTTTACGAAAATGACTAGGGCATTGGAAACTAGGGACGTTCCTCTCAGTAGCCGAGCGCAGGTAGGGTAGAAGTACTGCGCTCCTATCAGCCCTGCTCGAGGTTATGCTCGGGAAACCGTATGTTACTCATACCTTCTTGGGAGTACGAGTAGGCTGTGTAAAGTGTGGTCTGTAGGCTACCCTTACCTGGTTGTGGGCAGGGGTAGGCAGAAATGTCAAACACCTGCATGCTGCTCATACCGGCTTGTGGGTATGAGCAGGCAGTGTCAAGTTTGATCTGCATGCTACCCTTGCCTACTTGTGGGCATAGGTAGGCAGAATGATTGAGCACTTGCGTGCTGCTCACACCTGCTTGTGGGTCTGAGCAGGCAGTGTCAATTGTAATCAATATGCTACCTTTACCTGCTTGTGGGTATAGGTAGGCAGATCGGGTGATCGTCTGCGTGCTACTCATGCCTGCTTGAGGGTATGAGTAGGCAAAGTCGCAGAAGGTCGGCATGCTACTCGGGCCTGCTTGAGGGCGCAGGTAGCTCGGCTATACCAAAAGGAACGGCTATGTCAAGTGCTGCTAGCTGTGTTCTGAATGAAAGTACTTCTTGTATTAAAATAAATTAAGCGAGTGCCCCAAGGGGGTCCGGTATACAACTGAGACCAGTGGACTTAAAAAAAATTGAAAACTAACATATTGGCCTGGATAGATCGGCCGAAAGGATCAAAACTTAACAGTAAGACTAATAACCATTCACTAGTAGTACTTGCAAAGGTTGGTGGCGTGCCATGTCCTCGGTATTTCTTCACCGCCGAGGGTGGGTAGTTGTATGACCCTGGTCGGCTGGTTCTGAGAACGCGGTAAGGACCTTCCCAGTTTTGTGCCATCTTTCCTTTATTGGTGGGCTCTAAGACTGCAGCTTTTCTGAGGACAAGATCTCTGACCTTGAACTACTTTGGTCAGACTGTCTTATCGTAATGCCGAGCGGTTGACTGTTGGTATGCAGCCATCCTGAATGCCGCCGACTCCCGCACATCCTCGAGATTGTCCAAGTTAGTTCGGAGGTCATCTGAGTTGGTGTCCTCGTTGAAGTTTAGCATCCGGAAAGTGGGATGAAATTCTTTGACTGGGACGACTGCCTCCGTGCCGAAGGCAAGCATGAAGGGAGTTTTGCCCCTTGGTGTCCTGCTCGTCGTCCTATATGACCAGACTATACTTGGTAACATGTCGACCCATTTCTCCTTTTGGTCTGCCACCATCTTCTTCAGACCATACAATATGGTTTTATTTGTCGCCTCAGTCTGTCCGCTTGTTTGCGAGTGGTCGACCGACCCAAACCGATGGTCGATCCGAAACTCAATGTAGAACTCCGCGAATGCTGCGCTGGCGAACTGAGTGCCATTATCCGTCACAAAGATTCTGGGCACACCGAATCTGTACACGACGAAGTGCTTGAAGAATTACTCCACCTTGGCTGTGTCAATTCTGGCAACAGCTTCAACTTCAATCCACTTTGTGAAGTAGTCAACGGCCACTATGACATACTTCCGCTGATAAGTTACCTTGGGGAAGGGACCCATGAAGTCCATGCCCTATATGGGAAAAGGGAGAGGACTTGTGATCGGCTACAGAGGTGCACCCGAAGCATGTGGGACTGGTGCATAGAACCGGCACTTGTCGCACGTGCGTACCAGCTTGATGCAGTCATCATGCATCCTCGGCCAGTGGTAGCCTTGTTGAAGGATTTTTTGAAATAATGATCGCCTCCTTGATGTCGACTGCAGATTCCTTCGTGAACTTCCTTCATCACTTGCTCAACTTCGTCCACTCGGAGACACCGAAGTAATGGCATGGTGTAGGCTGTACAGCACTTCGTTGTGGATGGTGTACTGCCTGGACCGGGCTTGGATGTGCCGTGCGTCTTTCCTGTCATCTGGGAGTGCACCTATTTGGAGGTAGCGGTAGATGTCATCGTACCAGCTAGAGATGGCTTCAACTGGTGCAACTTCCTCTTTGGTAGAGCTGCTGGCGTGCTCCAATAGCTCCACATACACGGTAGAGTCCATCCCTGAGATGTCTTCCACGGACAACCTAGATAGCTCGTCTGCTTCGGTGTTCTCGTCCCGACACAGGTATTGCAGCTCAACTCTTCTGAAGGCTTTGATTGCTACATTGACCTTGTCTAGGTACTTCTGCATCTCTGGTTGTCTGGCTTCATAGTCACCCTGTACTTGTCGAATGACCAACTGCGAGTCAGTCACCCTGAACTATGAGGCTCCGAACAGCCAGGCTTTTTGCTAGTCTGAGGCGGCCAGCAAAGCTTCATATTCGGCTTCGTTGTTTGTGGCCCGGAATCCAAATCTCACTGCTGATCGGATTTTGAAGCCTTCCAGGCTCGTCAGTATTACTCCCGCACCTGCTCGGCCGTCCATGGAGGATCCATCTACCTGCAGTGTCCACGGGCCTTCGGTTGGTTCAAGGGCGCTTACTACCGGAGGTTCTACAACTTTTCCCTCGGGCAGGGTGCTCTCGACAACAAAGTCTGCCAATGCTTGGGCTTTGATGGCGGTTCTGGGGACGTACTTTATATCGAACTCGCCTAGCTCCACTGCCCAATTTACTAGCCGGCCGGATATGTCCGGCTTTGATAACACCTTCTTCAGAGGTGTGTTGGTAAGCACCGAGATAGGGTACACCTAGAAGTATGGTCAGAGCTTTCTTGCAGCCGTTACCAGGGCTAGCGCCAGTTTTTCAATGGGCTTGTACCTGGTCTCTGCGTCCAACAGCACCTTGCTCACATAATATATCGGTTGCTGGACCCTATCTTCTTCTCTCAGGAGCACAACGCTCACCGCGTGGTCGGAGACTCCGAGATAAAGTTGTAACTCGTCTCTAGGATTGGGCTTTACCAGTAGGGGTGGTGAGGACAAGTAAATCTTGAGATCTTCGAAGGCTTTCTGGCACTCTGCAATCCATTCGAACTTCCCAGCTCCTTTCAATGTCTTGAAAAAGGGAAGGCATTGTTCGGCCGACTTTGACACGAAGCGGCCGAGTGCTACTATGCGACCGTTCAGCTCCTGTACCTGCTTGGGTCTGGTCGGCACAGGCATGTTCATGATGGCCATGATCTTCGAGGGGTTGGCTTCTATTCCCCTCTCCGAGACCATGAAACCCAAGAATTTCCCAGATGCGACTCCGAAGGCACTCTTTGTGGGGTTCAACTTCATGTTGTAGCTGCGGAGGACCTGGAATGCTTCGCCGAGGTCGGCTAGGTGATGATCGGCTTGCTGACTCTTTACCAAGAAGTCGTCGACATACACTTCCATGTTTCGACCAATCTGGTTTTTAAACACCTTGTTCACCAACCTTTGGTAGGTGGCTCCTGCGTTCTTTAGGCCAAAAGGCATGACCGTGTAGCAAAAGAGCCCCTGGTTGGTGACGAAGGAAGTGCACTCCTTGTCTGCCTTCCTCATCTTGATCTGATTGTACCTTGAGTATGCATCAAGGAAACTGAGCTGCTCGTGCCCGGCTGTGGCATCTATCAATTAGTTGATGCGTGGTAGTGGATAGCTATCTTTTGGACAGGCCTTGTTGAGGTCTCAGAAATCTATGCAGATCCTCCACTTCCCGCTTGCTTTGGGCACCATGACCACGTTGGCCAACCAGTCTGGATAATCTACCTCTCGTATGAAGTCGGCCGTTAGCAACTTCTGGACTTCCTCGTCTATCACAGACTGCCGAGCAGGCTCGAAGCTCCTCTTCTTCTGTCTGACTGGTCGATGCTGGGGGTCAACAGCCAGGTGGTGTTCTATCACCTCTCTAGGAATTCCTAGCATCTCAGAGGCCGACCAGGCAAATATGTCTAGGTTTTGCCTCATGAATTCTATCAGCTCTTCTCTTTAGTCCTCAGGTAGCAAGGAGCCGACATGGAACGTCTTTTCGGGCTGATCGTCTGCCACAAGGATTTGCTCCAATTCCTCGATGGGCTTTGTCCTGCTCGGTGGATCAAAGTCTCGGACATCCACTATGTTAACTGGAGCTGCTTTCAGCGCTCTTTGACTATTCTTCAGCTTGGTGGCGTACCATCTTCTGGATGTCACCTGATCTGTTCGGCATTCCCCGACGTCGTTCTCTGTTGGTAACTTCATCACCAAGTAGTAGGTAGACATGCATGCCTTGAGCTTGTTCAACGATGGTCGGCCGAGGATCACATTATGTGCGGATGGCCGATCAACCACCATAAATTCGACCATAACCCTCTGTTGCCTGGGTTTTTGGCCGAGTATCACTGGCAATTGAATGCCTCCTTTCACCGTGACCGGGTCCCCGAAACAGCTAATAAGGTCAAAGATGATCGGCTGGAGCTGGTTGTCTCCTAGCGGCATCCTTTGATACGCATGGTAGAATATGATATCTACCGAGCTCCCTGTGTCTACCAAGCACTTGGCGACATCGCAGTGTCCGATCCCGGCCGTGAAGACAATGACATTTTCGTGGGGGACCGCCACGTTGACGAGGTCTTCGTCACTGAAGGTGATGATTTCTCCAGTCCGAGCATTTTTGGACGGCCACTCCGTTTTTGCCACGAAACGTGAGTAAGCTTTGGCCGACCTTCCCGATGTGTTCCCGACTGCTGGTCCTCCTATGATCATGAGAACTGTCTTTCCCTCGGCCTCGGGCCCCTTCATAATGGCATAGACTCCACTATCCCTAAGAATGCGCAGGCCCATAGTTGTTCGTGGTCGGTCCTTCGGTTGAGGACTACCAATGAATCGTCGATCGGATTTTTGTCTTTTTGACGTCTGGTGGGACTTCCTCCGCCTTCTTCTGCCCCTTCTTTCTAGTTCAGACCTGGACGGGAAGGAGCCGAACTGGATATGCTGCCTTCCTCCCAACCGTTCCTTTACTGGTATTCTGGCTGGCTCCACTCCAGATAACCCTCCGATTGTACCAAACTGAACGACACCGACCCATTGTCTAGGGGCCACAGGACCTCCTTCGGGATCTCGGTTGTCACACCCCAATTCTGCACCATTCAGAATAGTGTGATGAACCGCTAATAAACCAATGGTTCAATCAGGATCTCTAATAGGCTATGTCCATTAAAAATAAAATCATGCACATCCACAACCATAATCAAAATAAATACACAATAACGGAAGTCTTATAGAAAATGAACTGAGAAATCTAACTGTAATAATCATAATTAAAATATTAAGTTATTGTTGTATCAACTGAGACATAAATAAATAGAATATCAATTACATCCCTTTATAATTCAAATGAAAATCTAATCGAATACGCATGAGTTGCACTCGCATGAGGAGTCATGCGTATCTACTAAGTCTTCGGCTTCCATTGCAGCAACACGCACGTACACCGGAGCACTCATATAATCTTCGACCGTAGTACCTGCATCATCAACTAAAAATATTCAACGTCGAGAGGGTGAGCGCACATCATGGCGCAGTGAGCAAACAAAACAATGCAACAAACATATGCATGCATTCAATTCATATCTTTGGTCTGGTAAATAAGTTTGCAATGTGCTATAGAAAGGATAGGTGGTCAAAGATTACGTTTATTGACGTCGCACATCTATACACGAGTTTTTTTTTTTTTTTTTTTTTTTTTTTTTTTTTTTTTTTTTTTTTTTTTTTTTTTTTTTTTTTTTTTTTTTTTTTTTTTTTTTTTTTTTTTTTTTTTTTTTTTTTTTTTTTTTTTTTTTTTTTTTTTTTTTTTTTTTTTTTTTTTTTTTTTTTTTTTTTTTTTTTTTTTTTTTTTTTTTTTTTTTTTTTTTTTTTTTTTTTTTTTTTTTTTTTTTTTTTTTTTTTTTTTTTTTTTTTTTTTTTTTTTTTTTTTTTTTTTTTTTTTTTTTTTTTTTTTTTTTTTTTTTTTTTTTTTTTTTTTTTTTTTTTTTTTTTTTTTTTTTTTTTTTTTTTTTTTTTTTTTTTTTTTTTTTTTTTTTTTTTTTTTTTTTTTTTTTTTTTTTTTTTTTTTTTTTTTTTTTTTTTTTTTTTTTTTTTTTTTTTTTTTTTTTTTTTTTTTTTTTTTTTTTTTTTTTTTTTTTTTTTTTTTTTTTTTTTTTTTTTTTTTTTTTTTTTTTTTTTTTTTTTTTTTTTTTTTTTTTTTTTTTTTTTTTTTTTTTTTTTTTTTTTTTTTTTTTTTTTTTTTTTTTTTTTTTTTTTTTTTTTTTTTTTTTTTTTTTTTTTTTTTTTTTTTTTTTTTTTTTTTTTTTTTTTTTTTTTTTTTTTTTTTTTTTTTTTTTTTTTTTTTTTTTTTTTTTTTTTTTTTTTTTTTTTTTTTTTTTTTTTTTTTTTTTTTTTTTTTTTTTTTTTTTTTTTTTTTTTTTTTTTTTTTTTTTTTTTTTTTTTTTTTTTTTTTTTTTTTTTTTTTTTTTTTTTTTTTTTTTTTTTTTTTTTTTTTTTTTTTTTTTTTTTTTTTTTTTTTTTTTTTTTTTTTTTTTTTTTTTTTTTTTTTTTTTTTTTTTTTTTTTTTTTTTTTTTTTTTTTTTTTTTTTTTTTTTTTTTTTTTTTTTTTTTTTTTTTTTTTTTTTTTTTTTTTTTTTTTTTTTTTTTTTTTTTTTTTTTTTTTTTTTTTTTTTTTTTTTTTTTTTTTTTTTTTTTTTTTTTTTTTTTTTTTTTTTTTTTTTTTTTTTTTTTTTTTTTTTTTTTTTTTTTTTTTTTTTTTTTTTTTTTTTTTTTTTTTTTTTTTTTTTTTTTTTTTTTTTTTTTTTTTTTTTTTTTTTTTTTTTTTTTTTTTTTTTTTTTTTTTTTTTTTTTTTTTTTTTTTTTTTTTTTTTTTTTTTTTTTTTTTTTTTTTTTTTTTTTTTTTTTTTTTTTTTTTTTTTTTTTTTTTTTTTTTTTTTTTTTTTTTTTTTTTTTTTTTTTTTTTTTTTTTTTTTTTTTTTTTTTTTTATGAGGGTGAATAATAAAAACCAAAAAAAAAAAATATTAAATAAACAAAAAAAAAAACAAAAAAGAAAAAAAAAAAAAAAAAGGTTACATTTATTGTTGTACCAGTTTCCCATACCAACACGTAAGCCCCTGCTGGTGAGGACTCACAAACTGGGCTCGCAACTAACCAATCCTAATTCCAATTAGTATATCCAAGGCCTCACCCCAGCATCCCTCAATACATCCATAGAGATAGGGCTAAGGCCCCCCGGCAGAGTCAGAGACTACACGGTCCGAGACCACCTCCCCTCATACCCTATGACGTAACAGTTCTGCAAAGGTAATGGTGATACGACGATGTTAGTGGACAAGACTTGAGTTAGAGATAGAGCTAGAGTGCTGAGGCCCGGCCTATGACACCCCCCCTGATACTCGCTCGCATCTAGCACACCAACCACACACATGCATTCACATGCCTATTCCTATCATCATCATCATCATCATCATGTTATAAATAATAATTTAAATATGCATGAACAGTAATAATAGAAATATTGGATGACATGTTGAATGCATATAACAAGCATACACGCATAGATCAATCATGGCATTGGACTCAAGAATAAAACAGTTTATTATTAACCATTTAGTTTAGGTCTTGTTCCCTCACCTTTGCTTGATCATAGATCCTCTTTCAAGTTTTAAGAATCAACTAAATATCAATATTATATCACTAGAAGGCCTAATCAAGTCGATAGAATTTAATTAGAATTAATTCTGATTTTAAAAAGTATGTTGTTAACTGGGGTTCGATGCCAGGGTCGGAGGTTCCATCGACCCTGGGTGCTACCACCTAGATTCTGGACTTCCCGAACACTGGGGGTGGATTGTTAGGCTCTGGTAGGGACGATTGGCCATCGACCCCCGTGCGACCCCCCGTGGGTTTAGTCAAAATTTCATCTTATAGTCCATTCCTTTGTGTTTGGGTCCTATGGCTTGCTTCTACAATCCATTATATACATGTTTTATGGCTTAGAACCATAGTTTATTCACATACATGGTTTTTATGATCTCCCCCATGGTTTTCCATGAAAACCTAACCATGGATAAATGATTTGAGTTTCTCCTAGATCATTTCCTCTTCACTATCTATTCTAAGGTCTGTAGAATTACATGGAGATAGTATCCATACCTGAGAATTAGGCTTGTTTCTCTGAAGCCTTCTCTTTGATCTTCTTCTCCACTTTCCTTCTCTTCTCTTTCTCTTCTCCTTCTCTTTCTCTCAATCCAATTAAGGTTCTAAAAGGAGTGAAAGAGGCTTAGGGACGTCCTATTTATAGAGTAAAAACTCTCAAAATAAGTCCCATTGAAATCTGGAAAGTTCCTAATTCACAGTTTCTGTCGGCAGACTGGGGGTCGATGAGGGGGTCGGAGATCCCGTCGACCCCTGGTTCTAAAATGTCCGACCCCCAGTTAGAAACTCAGGGTCTAACTTTTGTACTGGGGGGTCCGACCCTGCCTTGCTGGGTATGCGACCCTCCCCCTTATTTTAGTGTTTTTGGGTCAGTTTAATACCTGGGATCGTGATCTCCCTCACGCACTTGATCCATTTGGCTCGACCATGATGAGTAGACCTGGTTCAAGGTGGTAAGACCGAGTTAGTTCGATACGGGTCTTACAACGGTCGTCCCTCCGATTTGTGTTTTGGTCCTCGCCTGCGTTCGCTCGGTAATTGTTTGGCTATTGGTTCCTCGGAGGTGGAGGGGGTAGCCCTCGGTCTCTCCGAGCTGGCGCCGGTCCCCTGCCAGCATCTCTGATGAAATTGCAGTAATAACCCCTCCGGATGAGATCCTCAATTTCTCCCTTGAGGTATTTGCACTCATCAGTATCGTGACCGTGGTCGCGATGGAAGCGACAGTATCTGAAGAGGTCTTTATTTCTTCCGTCACCTAGAGCTTTCGGTGATGGTCGGAGGTTCCGATCATTCCTGATTACCTCCAAGATCTCCATCATCGAAGTGGTGAGCGGAGTGTAGTACTCGAAGGTCTTGTACAGGTACCGGTGTTCCTGCTCTTTGTCGGACCTTTGCTTCTTAGGGTCGCTAGAGTTTGGCGCTCGGTCTACCAACTCGGACCTCTTTTTGTCCGCAGGCTTTTGATCGGCCTTCAAGTTGTTGACCGCATTATTTTTTTGGGCCTTTATCGTTTCGTTTGCTGAAGCGTATTTCTCACATCTGGCCAGCAGATCGTCCAAGTTCTTCGGGGGCTTTTTGGCAAGGGACCAACAAAGCTCTCTATCTGTTACTCCGGCCTGCAAGCTGGACATATGCACTACGGGCTCAACGTCCTTGATCTCCAACACTTCTGTATTGAAGCGCTTGATGAAGTCCCGCAAGGACTCGTCTTTCTGCTGTTTGACCGTTGACATATGATAAGATGTCTTATTGCGCACTCGGCTGGCCTGGAAGTGCGTCAAGAACTTGTTCGAAAGTTGTTCGAACGAAGTGATGCTCCTCGAAGGTAGGTTGTTAAACCATGTGCAGGCAGCACCTCTGAGCGTTGAAGGAAACGCTCTGCAGATGAGGTTGTCGCTGAGAGGGTAGAAAAGCTTCGTGGAGACGAACGCGTCCAGATGCTGCTCGGGATCAGTGCTCCCATTGTACGAGTCTAGGACACGCATCTTGAAATTGTCAGGAGGGGGAGCCCTCATGATCTCGTCAAAAAGTGTTGTGATGGCGATGTAGGTCGTCCTCGGTGGAGCGACTTTGTTCTGCTCCACCTACTGAAGCCGAGTAGTCAATTCCAATAATTGCCTCTCGACCTCTAACTGGGGAGTGGCCGAAGGTGGCGTTGCGACCGTCGTCAGTGTCTCCACATTGATTCTTTCTGCTGGCGGAGGGCATCAAGAACCTCCCGTCCCCCTCAGGCGGAGGAGGTGCTCCATGCGCTCCCTGTGCCTGATGACGGTCGGCTAAATGATGCCGACCGGATGACCCTCCTACGCTCCGTGCAAGGTGGTGAGAACCTCTGCTCTGATCATGAGGTCCCAAGGGAGGATTGCTAGGTGTGGTTCTCGCTGACGCCGTCGGCGCAGGTGGCTGATGGGCCCCTGACTGGGCCGCTTGTGGTGCGTTCGTCGCTGGTGCAGGCGGAGGGTTTGCTCCTACCCCTCCGGGGATCGAATTACTTGCTCGAGCACCCCTCAAGGCTCGAGCCAACTGGTCGATCTGTTGCCTCAGTTCATCAAATTGCTGACGAGTCACATACTGAGGCGGTGGTTCGGTGGTTGCGGAGCTGTCGCCATTGGTGTCGGCGCAGGTGTCGGTGTATGGTTTGTCCCCGGCGTACTTCCACTGCTGTCGACCTGAACTTGCACGGAAGGTTCAGATGGTTGGTGTGAAGCATGGGCACGAGTTCTCCTGTGTGCCATCGAAAATAGTTCGAAGTTAAAGTCTTCGTGCACCATTTGTCAAACTCAATCAAGGAGGCCCCACGGTGGGCGCCAAACTGTTACGGTCGAAAATCGCTCGTCCGTTTGCGATCCAAGCAACCTGCAATCATAGAGATGAGACAACGGAGTTGGGCGACTAAGCCCCGGGTACACTCCGATGCCTAAGTCAGATTCCCAATGTAAACAGTCAAGAGATAGCAGGAAGCTATCTCTAGTTTAGAAAAAGAGGGGAACGATGAGAGAGTTTGGGTGTACGAGAATGGTTGTGAGATTGTTAGATGATTTACCTTGGGGGGTCGTCCTCTACATATAGAGATTGGGAAAAGGCATGAAGGCACCAGGACTCAGGGAACTAGATCGCCAATAGGACTGCCAAGTGTCACTCTGAGGGACACCCAGGTCATAGACTCTGAGTAGGAGTGGGAGACCATAGCCAAGGAAGCTAAGTCGGCCAACAGGGAGAGTGACTCATGTCACCATATGAGTGGTCGTAGAGCCGTGATAGTTGGCGTCGTATCACCCTAGGAGAAGGACTCCCCTGCCGTGACATAGATGCTTTAGGACTCTGACCTCCGACCAAGAGATGTAACCGAGTAGGTCTATACCTCCGACCGGTACAGTGTCCTAACAGGACTGTGACTCCGAGCGGTATATGTCAAGCACAATGCACCATACGTGGTCGGCTCCAAAGATGAGTGTTGCCACGTGTAAGATTTTAAGTGGATGATGTTTTTCCCACATAACAAGTCTCAAACAATAAGATAATATTAACTGAAACTGAAACTGACTAAGCACTTTATTAACAATATAGGCTACAATATCAATTCTTTCCTTACAGGATCAAATACATTCTTAGGCTTTTGCAAACACTTGCTTAAATTTATCAGGGAATAGACCAGTATCACATGGTCTCCCAAAACTCTCTCATTCAGATCCAATAGTTTCAATTCTTTTAAAAAAAAGTTTTCAATCATAATTTTTATTATTTGGGAAAACACCCATGAAATAAACTATAATAAGAAGTCTTAGATAAAATCTCGATTTCTACTAAGTTCAATAAATCCTTGTTGTGAATAACCTTGACTTGCCTTAATCTTGTTATCTTTCCTTCTAATTAATTCTCACACATATATATGTCATAAACTTTGAAAGGGGGGTTTATTATTCTTTCCAATCTTTCTTTGGACAATAGTCCTAAACCCTTATGACCATGGAGGAAGATAACAATATATAGTTTAACTTCTAAAGATAGAATAAATTAAGGATTTTTATACTTCTATGGGTTCAGACTATGATTAATGCTTAAGTATCCAATGTACTGCACCTTCTTGCTCAGAAGTTTCATAATCCTTATTCCTTTTTCACTTCAGTCTGTCCAGCTGTATAAATTTTTCTTTACATATCCCTTCTGTCAAACTACAAGAATTTCATTCTACTTAAATCCATTTTATCTTGCAGTTTCTTAATGTCTAATCCTTTGTCATAAAGTTTTTGACTATTCCATGGAAAAATAATTTTCTTTCTGTGGGTTCTCTACCCCTTTCGCAACTTGCATTTGTCTGGATATATATTATGCACTATGACATTGGCATTCATATTTTTCTCTTTTCTTTAAACTTTTATCCTTAGTTCTTTCACTTTAGGGTTCACTATATTTTTAAGTACTATAGGTCACTAGGATCTTACTATACAGTTTTTGTGAGGAAGTAAAAAGTCTAAAATGTCACCTACATAGATTTTTAATGAACCTACAAATATTCACTTATCCTTGAGTTTATCATTAATAGTTAACAGCTCTACCTTATATTTCCTCACATTCCTAATACCACCTGTTATGTGGGAAAAATCTCATCCATTTCAAATCTTACACGTGTCAAGACCATCTCCAGAGCCGACCGCTGGTTATATGTTGCGCTCGGCTTATGCCGCTCGGAGGTCACCTTCCGCTCGTACGGTGAAGCTGTCGGAGTTGCATATCCATGCGGTCGCGTTTCCCGATCGGAGGCTAATATCCTAATACGACTATGATACGGCAAAGGAGTCCTTCTCCCAGTATGATACGACGCCGACTATCACGGTCTGTGACCAATCATATACTGACATGTGTCACTCCTAGAGTTGACCGACTTAGCTTCCTTGGCTACGGTCTTTCACTCCTACTCGGAGTCTACAACTCAGGTGTCCCTCAGAGCAACACGTGGCAATCCTATTGGCAATCTACTTCTCTGAGTCCTGGTACCTCCATGCTTCTTCCCAATGTCTATAAGTAGAGGACGACCCCTCAAGGTAAGTTTAGTTCACAGTCTCTCTCACTCTCGCACGCTCAAACTCTCTCATCGTCCCACTCTTTCTTTAAACTAGAGATAGCTTTCTACTATCTCTTGACTGCTTACATTGGGAATCTGACTTAGGCATCGGAGTGTACCCGGGGCTTAGTCGCCCAACTCCCTTGTCTCATTTCAGTGATTGCAGGTTACTCAGATCGTAGACCAGTGGGCGATTTCCAACCGTAATAGTTTGGTGCCCACCGTGGGGCCCTTTTGACTGAGTTTGACGATTAGCGCGAGAGCTCTACAGTTTCAATGGCCCAAAGAAGAACACGAGCCCAAACATCTAATCGCCCATCTGATCCATCCGTGCAGGTGCACGTGGATAGCAATGAAAGTACAACAGGGGCAAATCGCATGCCGACGTCGGTGCCAGGGCCGACTCCAGTCCCAACACCCGTCCTGACACCAACGGCGACGACACGACAACCGCCTCCCCAATATGTTACTCGTCAACAGTTCGACGAGTTGAAGCAGTAGATCGAACAACTGGCCAGAGTCTTAGGAGGTGCTCGAGCAAGTAATTCAGCCACCGGGGCAAGGGAAAATCTTCAACAAGCCCCGACGCCGAACGCACCCCAAGGAGCACCCCGCAGCCTACGTGGACAGTGTCCATGAGAGCCACGCTGAGCAATCCCCCATGGGATATCACCAGCCCGCACGGAGTATGGCTGGGTCAGCCGCTCGGCACCAGCCAACTGATCAACACCAGGCGCCGCCAGCACCGCCTCCTCCGACAAGAGGCGCGAGGTCCTTCCTCGATGCCCTTCGTCAGGAGAGGGTTAACATGGAAACACTGGTGACAGTCGCGGCTCTACCTCCGGACACCCCACAGTCCGTTTGTTAGAATTAACCACCCGGCTCCAGCAGGTGGAGCAGAGTCGCGTCGCTCCGCCAAGGACGGCCTATACTGCCATCACGGCACTCTCGGATGAGATCATGAGGGCACCCCCTCCTGACAACTTCAAGATGCCGATCCTGGACTCGTACAATGGGAGTACCGACCCCGAGCAGCATCTAGACGCGTTCGTTTCCACGATCTACCCCCTCAGTGACAGCCTCATCTGTAGGGCGTTTCCTTCAACGCTCAGGGGCACCGCTCGTACTTGGTTCAACAATCTCCCCCCGAGGAGTATTACTTCGTTCGAACAACTGTCGAACAAATTCTTGACGCACTTTCAAGCCAGCCGAGTGCGCAAGAAGACCTCATACCATCTGTCAATGGTCAAACAACAAAAGGATGAGTCCCTGCGGGACTTCATCAAGCGCTTCAATACCGAGGTGCTCGAGATCAAGGACGTCGAGCCCACGGTGCACATGTCCAGCCTGTAGGCCGGAGTGACTGACAGAGAGCTTTGTTGGTTCCTTGCCAAAAAGCCACCGAAAAACCTGGACGACCTGCTCGCCAGGTGTGAGAAGTACGCCTCGGCAGACGAGATGACAAAGGCCCAGAAAAACAACACGGTAAACAACTTGAAGGTCGAGCAAAAGCCTACGGACAAGAAGAGGTCTGAGTCGGTCGACCAGACGCCAAACTCGACCGACCCTAAAAAGCAGAAGTCCGGCAAAGAACAAGCATACCGGCACCTGTACAAGACCTTCGAGTACTATACTCCGCTCAATGCCTCGATGGCGGAAATCCTGGAGGTAATCAAGAATGATCGGAACCTCCGACCACCGCTAAAACCATTGGGCGACGGAAGGAATAAAGATCGATCCAGGTTTTGTCGCTTCCATCGCGACTATGTCCACGAGACGGAGGAATGCAAATACCTGAAAGGAGAAATTGAGGATCTCATCCGACGTGGATACTACGGCAACTTTTTTAGAGATGCTGGCAGAGGACCAGCTCCTGCTCGGCGAGAGCGTGGGTTACCACCCCCGCCCCCACGAGAGCGCGGACTGCCACCCCCGCCACCCAACAACTGCCGAGTCAATGCCGGCGATAATCAAGGCGCCGCTCGGAGAGACGACAGAGACCCAGATGGAGGTCACGCCGCCTCCAGACAGTGGGTCGGTGCCATCCAGTTCGGGACAATTGGAAGCCCATCTGGGGCGAAACAGGATAGAATACCGGTAAAGGAAAGGCTCGGTGGTTGGCAGCATACCACGCTCGGGTCCATCCCACCCTAGTCGGAACCAGAAAGCAGAGGCAAAGAAAGAAGTCTCATCCAGCGTCAAAAAGAAGAAAGGCTGAGCGGAGGTTCGTGGGCAGCCCCCAGCCCAAGGACCGACCGCACACTTCATTGGGCTTACGCATCCCTGGTGACAGCGGCGTGTATGCCATCACCCGAGGACCCAAAACCAATGGAAAAGAAGTCCTCACAATAATAGGAGGACCGGCGGCCGGGAACACTTCCAATCGGTCGGCCAAGGCTTACTCGCGGCTGGTAGCAAAGACGGAGTGGCCGTCCAAAAAAGCCCGAACTGGAGAAATAATCACTTTCAGCGACGAAGACCTCGTCAACGTCGCAGTCCCACACGAAGATGCCATCATCTTCACAGCCGGGATCGGCCACTGCGATGTCGCCAAGTGCTTGGTAGACACAGGAAGCTTGGTAGACATTATATTCTACCATGCCTACCAGATTATGCAGCTGGAAGACGACCAGCTCCAACCAGTCACATTTAACCTGATCAGCTTTTTCGGAGACCCAGTCACAGTAAAAGGAGGCATCCAGTTGTCTGTCATCCTCGGCCACAGACCCAGACAAAAGAGGGTGATGGTCGAATTCATGGTGATCGATTGGCCATCCGCCCACAATGTAATCCTCGGTCGTCCTTCGCTGAACAAGCTTAAAGCGTGCATGTCCACGTACTATCTGGTGATGAAGTTCCCAACAGAGGACGGAATCGGAGAATGCCAAACAGATCAAGGGACATCAAGAAGGTGGTATGCCATCGAGCTAAAGAATAGAGCTCTGAAAACAGCGCAGGTGAACGCCATAAAGGCTCGAGACATCGACCCTCCGAGCAGAGGGGAACCAGTCGAAGAGCTACTGCAAGTACCGGTGGCAGAAGATCAGTCGAAAAAGAGATTCCAGGTCGGCTCCCTGCTGCCTGAAAGTAAAAGAGAAGAACTGATAGAGTTTTTGAGGCAGAACCTCAACATATTTGCAGGGTCGGCCTCTGAAATGCTGGGAATCCCCAGAGAGGTGATCGAGCATCACCTCGTAGTTGACCCCCAATACAGACCGATCAGACAGAGGAAGAGATGCTTCGCACCCGCCCGACAGTCTATAATAGATGAGGAGGTCCAGAAATTATTAGCGGCCGGCTTCATCAGAGAGGTGGACTACCCAGACTGGCTCGCCAATGTAGTCATGGTGCCCAAGGCAAAACGGGAAGTGGCAAATTTGCATAGACTTCACGGATCTCAATAAGGCCTGCCCGAAGGATAGCTACCCATTGTCGTGCATTGACCAACTGATAGATGCCACAGTCGGGCACGAACTGCTCAGCTTCCTCAACGCATACTCTGGGTACAACCAAATCAAGATGAGAAGAACGGACGAGGAGTGCACCTCCTTTGTCACCAATCAAGAGCTCTTCTGCTACACGGTCATGCCTTTTGGCCTAAAGAATATAGGAGCCACCTACCAGAGGTTGGTGAATAAAATATTCAAGAGTCAGATCGATCGGAACATGGAGGTATATGTCGACGACTTCCTTGTGAAAAGCCAGTAGGCCAACCGTCATTTGGCCGACCTCGAAGAAATGTTCCAAATTCTCCGACGGCATAACATGAAGTTGAATCCAACGAAGTGTGCTTTCGGAGTTGCGTCCGGCAAGTTCTTAGGCTTCATGGTCTCACAGCGAGGAATTGAGGCCAACCCATCAAAGATCACGGCCATACTGAACATGGCCGCGCCGACAAAAACCAAGCAGGTGCAGGAGCTAAATGGATGAATTGCCGCCCTCGGCCGATTCATGTCCAAATCGGCCGAGCGCTGTCTCCCATTCTTTAAAACGCTGAAAGGGACGGGTAAATTTGAATGGACCGAGGAATGCCAGAAGGCTTTTGAAGACCTCAAGGCCTACTTATCCTCACCACCCCTGCTGGTAAAACCCAACCCCGGGGATGAGCTACAGCTTTACCTAGGAGTCTCCGACCGAGCGGTAAGCGTGGTGCTACTCAAAGAGGAAGACAGGGTCCAACGGCCTATATACTACGTCAGCAAAGTGTTGTTGGACGCCGAGACCAGATACAAGCCAATCGAGAAGCTTGGGTTTGCTTTGGTCACAGCCGCATGGAAACTCCAACCGTACTTTCAAGCTTACCCATTGCGGTGCTCACCAACACACCACTGAAAAAGGTATATTGTCGAAGCCTGATTTTTCTGGTCGGCTAATAAATTGGTCGGTGGAGCTCGACGAGTTCGACATAAAGTACGTCCCCATGACCGCCATCAAGGCACAAGCGCTGGCGGACTTTATTGTTGAGAGCACACTACCGGAAGAAGAGCTGGCTGAACCGCAAACCATAAAGGCTCCCGAACCAGCCAAGGCCGCATGGACATTGCAAGTGGACGGATCATCCATGAACGGTTGAGCAGGGGCGGGCATAATCTTAACGAGTCTGGAAGGATTCAAGGTCCGATCAGCCATCAGGTTCGGATTCCACGTAATGAACAACGAAGCCGAGTACGAGGCCCTGCTAGCCAGACTCAGACTTGCAAAGGGCCTAGCCGTCCATCGGCTACTGATCCAGGGCGACTCACAGCTGATCGTCCGACAGGTACAGGGAGAATACGAGGCCAGATAACCTGAGATGCAAAAGTACCTCGACAGGGTGAACTCGGCCATCACGGCCTTCCAGAGTATCGAATTGCAATACATCGGCCACGAAGAGAACACCGTGGCAGACGAGCTGTCTAGGCTGTCCCTGGAAGACATCAACGCGATGGACACTACCGTATACATGGAATTCTTGGAACACGCCAACAACTCCGTAGAAGAGGTTGCTCCGGTCGGAGTTGTATCCAGCTGGTATGACGACATATACCAATACCTCCAGACCGGCGCACTACCAGAAGACAGGAAAGATGCTCGACGTGTCCAAGCCAAGTCCAGGCAGTACACCATTCACAATGATGTGCTGTACAGGAGATCCTACACCATGCCATTACTTCGGTGCCTCAGGATAGACGAAGCCGAGCAGGTGATGAATGAAGTCCACAAAGGTATCTGCGGTCGGCACCAGGGAGGTCGGTCGTTGTTTTAGAAGATCCTCCGACAAGGCTATCATTGGCCAAAGAAGCACGACGACTGCATTGAGCTACTGCGCAAGTGCGACAAGTGTCAGTTCTACGCGCCAGTACCTCATGCTCCAGCTGCCCCTTTGCAGCCGATCACAAGCCCTCTCCCATTTGCCATCTGGGGCATGGACATCATGGGGCCCTTCCCCAAGGCAACATATCAACGATAGTACGTCATCGTCGCCATTGACTACTTCACAAAATGGATCGAAGTCGAGGCAGTGGCAAAAATTGACTCAACCAAAGTGGAACAGTTCTTCAGACACTCGATTGTCTACAGTTTCGGAGTGCCCAGAGTACTGGTAACAGAAAACGGCACCCAGTTCGCGAGCGCATCGTTCGTAAACTTTTGTGCGGAGTTCCGAATAGACCACAGATTCGGATTAGTCGGCCACCCACAATCAAGTGGACAGACCGAACCCACAAACAAAACAATATTGTATGGTCTGAAGAAAATGGTAGCAGACCAAAAAGAAAAATGGGTGGACATGCTACCGAGCATTGTATGGTCGTATAGGATGACCAATCGAACACCAACAGGCGAAACGCCCTTCATGCTCGCCTTCGGCACGGAGGCCGTTGTCCCCGTTGAAGTGTTCCACCCTACCTTCAGGATACTAAACTTCAATGAAGAGACCAACTCTGAAGATCTTCGGACAAATCTGGATAATCTAGAAGATGTGCGAGAATCAGCAGCATTCCGCATGAGTGCGTACCAATAGACGACCGCACGTCACTATGATAAGACCGTCCGGCCAAAGCAGTTCAAGGTCGGAGATCTTGTCCATAGGAAAACAGCGGTCTCCGACCCCACGCATCAGGGAAAGATGTCCCAGAACTGGGAAGGGCCCTACCGCGTCCTCAGAACTGGACGGCCTGGATCGTACAAGCTGACCACCCTGGGCGGTGAAGAAATTCTGAGGACTTGGCATGCCACCAACCTCCGAAAATATTATCAGTAAATGGCAGCAATTGTCTTTATTGTCGGCCACTAAACCTCGGCTGAAGTATGAATTTTTTAAATTTTTAGTAGTCTCAGTTGTATACCGGACCCCCTGAGGGCATCCGCTTAGTTTTTTTTTAATACAAAGCGGAACAAATACAGCTCAGTAAAAAACTCACAGCAATTGTCTTTCATAGCCGTTCTTTCCGGCCCAGCCGACCCCAACCAGGCGCGAGTCAGACATCGCCCTCGACGTATCTGCCTACCACGGTCCACAAGCAGACCTCAATAGCATGCAGACCATACTCGAACCTGTCTACCGTGGTCCACAAGCAGACCTCGGTAGCATACAGACTATACTCGTATCTGCCTACCACGGTCCACAAGTAGACCATGGTAGCATGCAGACCATACTCGTATCTACCTACCACGGTCCACAAGCAGACTATGGTAGCATGCAGACCATACTTGTATCTGCCTACCACGGTCCACAAGTAGACCTCGGTAGTATGCATACCATACTCGTATCTGCCTACCACGGTCCACAAGCAAACCATGGTAGCATGCAGACCATACTCGTATCTGCCTACCATGGTCCACAAGCAGACCATGGTAGCACGCAAACCATACTCGTATCTGCCTACCGCGGTCCACAAGCAGACCTCGGTAGCATGCAGACCATACTCGAACCTGTCTACCGCGGTCCACAAGCAGACCTCGGTAGCATACAAACTATACTCGTATCTGCCTACCACGGTCCACAAGTAGACCATGGTAGCATGCAGACCATACTCGTATCTGTCTACCACGGTTCACAAGCAGACAATGGTAGCATGCAGACCATACTCGTATCTGCCTACCACGGTCCACAAGCAGACCATTGTAGCACGCAGACCATACTCGTATCTGCCTACCGCGGTCCACAAGCAGACCTCGATAGCATGCAGACCATACTCGTATCTGCCTATCGCGGTCCACAAGCAGACCTCGGTAGCATGCATACCATACTCGTACCTGCCTACCGCGGTCCACAAGCAGACCTCGGTAGCATGTATACCATAACAAAATCTGCCTACCGCGGTCCACGAGTAGACCTCGATAGCATGCAGAGCCTACTTGACTATGCCTACACCAGTACACAAGCAGACCTCGGTAGTTCGACTGCGACAGATCCAACACTTGACAATTTCTCAAACACCCAACTGCTCGGAGATACATTCGACCGTCCTAATGAATTAGTCATTTTGAGGAAGAGTCAAGTGTTCTCGGCCTGATCAGCCGTCAAGCCGACAACACTTTCGGGGTACATGCATTACCAAACACTCAACTCCGAAAACGAATAACAAAAACAAAATACACAAGGAATGATAAAAAGAGATTTTCATTTATAAAGGCCCGCAAGGGGCAATGATACAATGCTCATGAAAGGACAATTACAAAGAAAGTTAAAATTTACAAGTGTTCAGGATGGTTTTTCGGAGAGCTTGGTATCCAGTAGTGCTTCTCAGAAGGCTCGGCATCGAGTGGTTCCTCGGAAGGCTCGGTATCCAGTACTGCTTCTCAGAGGGCTCGGCATCGAGTACGGCTTCTCAGATGGCATTGGAAAAATTTCTCCCTCCTTTGCTAGACTAAGGGCTCAGGAACGAGCACCAAGCCATACTCCTTCAGCTTTCCAGAGGATGAAAGAGGCCTCAAGAATGGTCTTCCTCGGCGGCCGGGTATGTAGGTGCTATACAGGGCAGTGGCACATCCGGAAGCTCCACGATCGGTGTCTGTGGCACTTCATAAGGAGGAAGATCGTCCTCCAGCATGTCGTCAGCCTCCGTAGGCGCCGTCGGTTCTACCACCTCGTCTTCAGCAAGTATCGGAACGGCTGACCAGTTGGCGATGATGCCAATGTTGATGAGCTGCTCCTTCAGATACGCAGCCCCCTTCTGGAAGAACCCACTAGCGGCCTCCTCTACGTCCTCCTCATACTAGGCGGACGACCGATACTCCGCCACCGCCCGGTCGGAGGACTCCTTGCAGAGCTCCTCAGCCTTAGCCAGTGCCTCCTTGGCAATCCTAGCATCGTCCTCGGCCTTCCGCTTGGCGTCCTCCGTTGTCTGCAGCTTCTCCTCTCTTGGTGAACCCGCTTGTGCTCCTCCGAAAGAGCATCCTCGGCCTTGTCCAAAGACGTCCGAAGGTTCGTCTTCTCCAAAGCAATGCCTTCGGCCTCGGCCGATTTGTCCTTCAACTTGCCTTCGGTAGCCTCCAGGGCCGCCCGCAAGGCAGTCTCTAGCTCCTCCTTCTCCTCGACCTCCATCATTGCGGTCACGACCCGCTGACAGACCTCGGCCAAAAGGTTGTTGGCCTGTAGATCACAAAATTGAAGAGTAAGTTAAAGTGGTGGACAAATTGAAGCAAAGAAAAGGAAGCCATGAGATCGTGTTATTTTACCTGGGCGCTCGCAAGGAACATCCTCTTGAACAGATCATCGTTCTCCATCGAAGAAGTGAGAGTCACATCCTCCGGGAGATGACCCTCGGTGAGGATAACCCTAGCCACCCTCGAGCTCTTGAAAACGGAGTCCGACGGCTTCAAGCCGAGCGCTGGTGAAAATGTCATCGTCCCCGTCTTCTTCTCTCGGGCCCCCTCGGCTGGACGTGCGGGCTCCTTCTCCTTCCTTCGGTGTCGGTGGTCTTGGTCAGGTCGACCACCTTGGCTCCACGAGGAGGCTGGACTTCCTTCGTCGCAGCCCCCTTCTTTTGCTCATCTGACCGACCGAGTTGGACGACCGGTCGTGCCTTGTAGATGTCGGCCGACAGATCTTGCGTCGACCGGATCTTATTCTTGAGCGGCTCCTCCACCATGGGTTTTTTACCCTTGGCGCCCTCCGCAGTACCGAGCACCTTCGGAGGAGCAGCGACCTGATCCTTGGTCTGGCCGGCCTCGGAGGCCTGCTTCCTCAAGATCCGGTTGACAATTAGGTCGTTGGAGAAGTTCACTGGGACAAGTAAGCAATTGGTTAGAAATAATGTTAAAATTAATGCTCGGAGTTTAATAGATATGATCAGAACTTACCTAGTAGGTCGTGCTCGACCAATTTCATGGGATCCGCCAGGTCAGCATAGCGGACAGTCTGGCCCCCCATCACCTTGCGTTGGGCCCATCTCTCTTCCGTGGTCAGGAAAGGGACCTTGTTGAACCCAGTAGCATCAATTACCAGCCACATGTTCGACAAAGGAAGAGGAGGGCCACCCGCCGGAGGGCCCACAAAAAAGAACTTCTCCTTCCACCCGTGAATGGAAGAAGGTTTTTGAGAGATCGTTGGGAGCTTCTTAGCGCTCCTCTGGCGGAAGTAGTACCACCCGCTCATGGAACAGGTCTCGTTCAGGCTGGAGAATTGGAAGAGGGATCGGAAGAGGTTCATGGTCGGAGTTTCCCCCAGTAGGAGGACAAACATGATAAAGGCATAAATGATTCGCCACCCGTTCGGAGTCAACTGAGAGGGGGCGATGCGGTACTCCTTCAAGCTATCGACAACTAGGGGATGAAGAGGAAAGTGGAGGCCGGACTTCACCGCGTGCTCATACACGCAGACCTCCGCAATGTTCAGGCTGCAGGCCCTTTCGTCGGAAGATGGGAGCCGGACCGAGACGTCGGTCATGGGCTCCTCCAACTGGTATGTTATACGGATCTGAGACAAGGCGTTCTCGGAGACGACCTTGCTCGGCACTCTCCATGCGGGGACTTGGTCGAGAGAAGGAATGATGGGACGACCGCTCCTCTAGCGGGGAGCCCATCGAGCTGAAGTGCCGGCAGGGCGACTGTGCTCGACAGCATCAGAAGAACTCTGCTCAAGTTCCTCCTCAGAGGCCGGATCGGAAGCCGAAGGGACGACTTCCAGAGATTTTTGGGATACAGCCCTTTGACCAGAGTTCACCGACTCAGTGCTCTCCGACCCAAACTCCCGACTAACGGAGTCTTGAGTCCTCGTCTGACGACGAGGAGGCTCTGGGGTAGCGGAGAACCCTTCCATGGAGTCGGACGATCTCTCAGAAGAAGATGTATGAGATTGGGCCATGGTTTCACTCTCTTTCTCTCTACCTAAAGGTTTCATACTATTGGACAAATGGGAGCTACTAACCATGAAATGGAAGAAAAATGGAAATGAAGGACAAAGCAAATTGAACTTACTGGTTAGAATCGACGGAGGAGGCGTGAATACTTGGAAGCTTTTCGAAAACTCCGACCGTGCAGACAGAACTCCAATCTCACTGGAAGCAAATGGTCTAACGGAGGTAATGGAGTGGTATTTATAGGCATCGAGGAAGAAAACCGGCTCTTCGAACTCCGACCGCGTGGCAGATTGGCATTGGTCATCGCTTGCCGCGCCCGGCGCGATGTGACAGGCTGACGTCATCCACAATGATGGCGAGATATTATGGCGCCATTTCTCGAGACGATCGGATTCAATCTACACCGTCTGATTGAGTCGACCGTTAGGGGGTGCGCCGGCTATTTATTGTGCCTCGTTCCGAGGTGCGCCAATTGCTTTCTGACAGTCATATGCGAGCGGCGTTTCGACTATCTGAAGATCTACGGTCGAGCGGGATTGCGAATCCCGAGTTTAAAGCCTCGAGCCCCGTGCAACGACTAATCGTGCGGACGGTTGGAAGCGGTTGTCTTCCACTCAAACGACGGTTTCGGTCGTAGTGGACAATCCTCGGAGGGTGCTTGTGCGGCACCAACTCGCGGCCGACCTCTCACTGTGACTGAGCGGAGTTTTGATACTTTTATTTCGACACGATTGCACTGACGAATTCGGTGAATCCGACAACGCAAGGATCTCTAATAAGCCATCCCCGCGTTATCCAAACTTACACGCGTCCACAATCATAATCAGAGTAAATACACAATAGCGGAAATCTTATAAATAAATGAACTGAGAACTAAGATGATATTAATAATTTAATAGTAAATTATTCTGTATCAACCGAAACATAAGTAAATATCAATACAAGTCTTTAATAAATCCAAATAAAGAAACCTATAAAAATATCTAATCAAATACACACGAGTTGCACTCGCAAGAGGAGTCGTGTGTATCATCTTTAGCTCCAGCGTCCATTGCTGCTATATTCCCGTACGCAGACGCGCTCATATAATCTTCGATTGTGTAACCTGCATCATCAACTAAAAATATTCGACGTCGAGGGGTGAGCACACAACACGGCTCAGTGAGTAACCAAAACAATGCAACAATACATATGCATGCAAAAAGTTAATTTATATCTTTGGTCTAGTTTTATAGTTTGCAATGCGCAATAGAAAGGTTGGGTGGTCAAAGGTTAACGTTTATTGACGCCGCCTCTATACACGGGTGTGGAAGTCCGCCCCGAAGGTTAACGTTTATCGTCGTCCCCATCCACCCTACCATAACATTATATAACAAAGGTTAACGTTTATTGCTATATAATGCTATACTAACACGTAAGCCCCCGGTTAGCGAGGGCTTGCAAACCGGGCTCGCTACTAACCAATCCTAATGCCAAACAAGTGTATCCAAGGCCTCACCCCAAAGATCCCCTCGGAACATCCATAGAGATAGAGCTAAAGCCCCCGGTAGAGTCGAGACTACAAGGACCGAGACCACCTCCCCGATACTCTACGACATAATAGTTCTGCTAAGGTAATGGCGATACGACGATGTCAATGCACAAGACTTGAGTTAGAGATAGAGCTAAAGTGCTGAGACCCGCCAAAGGTTAACGTTTATTGACGTTCTCATCACACCTCCCCTGATACTCGCTCGCATCAAGCACATCAACCACACACATACAAGCACATGCCTATTCCTATCATCATCATCATCATCATGTTATAAACAATAAAGTAAATATGCATGAACAAGTAATAGAAATATTGGATGGCATGCTGTATGCACATTACAAACATATTCGCATAGAATCAAGCATAGCATAGGACTCAAGAAAATGAAAACAATTTATTATTAACCAATTTAGTTTGGAGTTAAGGTTCCTCACCTTGGCTTGCTAAAAGATATTTTTCCAAGCTTTAGAATCACCGTTATAACGTTATTATATTGCTAGCAAACCTAACAAAGTCGATAGAATTTAATTAGAATTAATTCAGAATTTAAAACCATTCTGTCAACTGAGGGTCGATGCTAGGGTCGATGGGTCTATCGACCCTCCCCTCATTCTGAACTTCCCGAATGCTGAGGGTCGATGGTCAGAAACACCTAGGGTCGGATGGTCTATCGACCCTCGGTGCGACCCTCGATGCACTCTGGTCCAATTTCCACTTTTAAATCCACTATTCGTGTTTGGGGTCCTATGGCTTGCTTCCTACATTCATTCAACAGTCATTCCATGGTCTAGAACCATGTATAATCCATCTAAATAGTTTTCATGCATCATCCTATGGTTTTCCATGAAAACCTAACCATGAATGGATGGTTTGGGTTTCTCCGAAATCCTATACTCAACCTTATCTAACCTAAGGTCTGTAGAAACTCATGGAATTAGTATCCATACCTGAGAAGATTACTTTTCTCTGGAATTTCTTCTCCTTTTTGCTAAGTCTTCCTCCTTGTCTCCTTTCTTCCTCTTTTCCTTCTTCTCTCTTTCTCTCAATTCAATTTGGGTTGTGAAAGGAGTGAAAGTGGCTTAGGGACGTCCTTTAAATAGACTAGGAACATCCTAAATAAGTCCCATTGAGATTTGGAAAGAATCCCACTCGAAAATTAAGAAATTTCCTAATTTCTATATTCGTCGAAACCGAGGGTCGATGATCCCGTCGACCCTAGGGTCTTAAGCTGTCCGACCCTCCCTTCAAATCCGAGGGTCCGACATTCTTTTGGGAGGTCCGACCCTACTTGGCTGGGTATGCGACCCTCCCTAAAATTAAGTGTTTTTGGGTCGATTTTATACCTGGGATCTCGATCTCCATCACGCCCTTGGTCCACTTGACTCGACCATGATGGGTAAACCTGGTTCAAGGTGGTAAGACCGGGTTAGTTTGACACGGGTCTTACAACTATACTTCCTTTACTGTAGTTTGAAAATGAATAAACGCTAGATTTGAGCATATTATGATAGAACCAAGGTTGCCACTTTGGTGGTCACACCACAATCCTTACACAACAGTTATAAATCATAATTTGAATAAACTTGAAAAATGTCACATTTGGGTGAACATTATCAAACTAAAGCATTTTCAAACACAGACCTTTGAATTTGAACGCATCATAATGAAACAGGTTGCCACTTTGGTGGTTACACTAAGTTCTACCATGATATGAACAAAATCCCAACTTGCAGCTCATGTGGGACATCATGAATGTTTTATTTACACAATTAAACAGGTCTAAACATCCATATAAATATGCACAATAGCTCAATCAATCAATTTTGTACAACTTTAAGAAAAATTAGCAAAAACATTGCAAATCTAGTTCCCATAGGGTATTTTTCCATAATAAAATATTTTTTAATGTATCAAAATGTACCAAAATATATATCAGATTGAAGAGCATTAAAAATGTAATCCAACGAAACAAACCAGAGGTCAATCCGACCTTCCTAGCTCCCAGAATCACTTTTTAATGTCCTTTTGTTAAAAGCAAAAACCAAACAGGCCCTTACAAGAAAACCCTTTCTGGTCGGTTTGGTTCGCTCCGGCTTGGCCAGGTCCTGCCTGACTTCTGCTTGGTTCCAACTGAACCGAGTATACTTTTTTTTATTAATTATTACTTTGGTCTAGGTCGAACCACACAACCTAGGGCTAACCGAACCACAGTTTGGGCCAACGGTTCAACCACCTGGTTACCTGGCTCATCCATTCGGGTTTTCGAGTTAGAAATCCGAGTTTTCGGAGCAATTATAAGGGTTAATGGGGCGGGTCTTTGGGTTGGTCAGCTCGGGTCGTTGACCGGTTTATCAAACTCAAAGCGGTTTGACCCATTTGGGTCCTCGGTTTTGACCCACTTGGTTGCGGCTGGGAGGGGCTGGTTATGGACTGGACTAGAGCTAACCCTGGCTGGTTTAGCTAGCCTGGCTTGGCCTGGGTTGGGCTAGCTCTGGTTGACCCGGCGATGACTTGGTCGACTCGGCGCCGCCAGACAGACTCTTTTTTTTTTTAATTCTCCCGCGAGTGAGATGCACTTGCTGCTACCGCCGGCAAGTGCCGACGCGACAGAAGGCCGGCGCCGGTGAATTTTATATCCCCGGCTCCGTCTCGTCAAGAGCTTTCCAATGGTATGTTCCTTGACCTATGTTTTCGATCGAAAAACTTTTCGTCTATGGAAAACTCTGACAGATCTGATCGAGATTCGATCTACAACTTGAGAAAAATTTCTCTTTCAATTTAATCATTCATTATCAGTCTTTATAATCAATCTCCATTGATTCTAGGTCTGTATGGTTAGCTCTGATACCAAATGTTAGATTATTAGGTGTTTAGGGTTTCAATGAAACCCATTCTCCATCCATACAGTTACCATAGAACACAATAGAGAAGTCATTAACTATGAATCATAAAGACATACCTGTTTGTGAAGAGATCAATTCCCATATGCTCCACGACGCTTCAAGCTTTGATCGAAATCCCTCGACTACAGTCTTGCACAGCCTCCAGAGGATATCCTGATGTTTCTTGCTAATAGGTGCAGAGAGAACTAATTATTGTAGCTATGAGGACTCTAACCCAGTATTTATAGAATACTGCTGTAACCCTAAAACCCTTCCCACTATAGAATTACGGTTACCAAACCTATATCATACTATGTGATAAATCAAACCAAACTGGTTCTACCGTATTCATTGGACTCCTACTGAATTGACCAGTTTAGGTAATTAATTAAGCCTACATAAATCTAAGACATTCTTTCCCCAAAACAAGAGTAGTGACAATGTAGGCATGATTCGTAGCTGTCTGATGTAATTCCTATGGTCTGATTGATTGCAATCGCCTTTGAACTCTTTTATAGCATGATGGCGTACGTCCCAACCTCTTCCTGGGGATGACACACGTGGGGGTAACCTCTGGATAATGGGTTTCTTGACCGATTATCCCACACAAGTGGATAATTGCTTGTGGGCTCTAGATAGTGCCTGGTTTGATATCTTGAGATGGGGACATGTGTCCGGTAATATATTGGATCCTCGAGATATCACATGTCCCTCTTCGATTGATTGCGTTCTGCATGACCCTAATACTTACCCAAGAAAAACAGGATTCCACATCGTCTCCTCCCTGAGATTTGGGAGGAGGGGCGGCGACCCCACTGGATGGTCGCCACGTGGAGATCGGATGAATCCGACCCCTCCGTTCGAGTTGACAAGCCAAGACGATAAGGGAGTGTCAGCTCGAATGGAGGGGTTGGATTCATCCGATCTCCACATGGCCACCATCCAGTGGGATCGCCGCCCCTCCCGAATCTCAGGGAGGAGACGATTTGAATCCAGAGAAACATGGCGGTCCACAAACTGAACAAGAACCCTCAATTTTGCTTGGAACTCGTCTCCAAATAGATATAATTGCACTTCACGCTTTACGTTCTTTATGTCTTTTGGTCCATTTTATTCTCGTCTGTTGACAATTAATTTGTACCGTCAAATCGACAAAAATTGACTAAATTTTAATATCAAAGGAGCGCAGGGAAAACATAAGTGTTGATCCGTTGGAGAACGTTACTCCCCTAAATATATATAACACAATTAATGCTAGACTTTGCAAATTTTTTGAGCTATTACGTGAACCAAATTTGAAGCTTTCTTCGACATTAGAAAAGAAATCCGCAAATTTGTGAATCAGAGAAAACCAAAAAAAAAAAAAATATTAAATAAATAGAAAACTGAAATGAATCTAAAAAGAAAGAGTGCTCCACTCCGAAAGAGAAGGAACGGAAAGAGCAGGTGGCATCTCTCGTCGCCTTCATGGATTTTTGCATCTGAATGATCGAAAAAAGAGAGCCGAACTATGTTTGTTTCGGGATTGGAAAGGTCGGCCGATCAGGATCAAAGATGACTCCCTACTACTACTACGACCCGCCTTCCAGAAAAGATAGACACAATGAACGCGAGGAAGAGGGCGACACGAAAAGGAAATCGCCCTCCTGAAACGCTTACAACGCCGTCCGAAGTTGAAGGAGAGAGAGAAAACTGTACTTTGGAGGAGAGCTTCTGAGGTTGTGAAGATTGTCTACTTCAGAGGTTGCAGAAGAATCGCGCCGTAAGTTGCAGACTTCGTCGTCTTCGGAAGTTACATAAAATCGTCTGCTTAGGGCCTGTTTGATAAAACTTCTGTTTCTGGATTCTATGGATTCTGACTCCCAGGGAGCTATTTTGGAGTAGAAGCGTGTTTGATAAGTCTGGTTGGATTCCAACTCCCACAGAGTGAACCGGATTCAGAATGGCTCCAGAATCCAAATTTTTGGAGTCATAAATACTTGCTCCAAGCTGTTTGATCAATTTTTTGAAAGAAAGAAAAGAGTTGATTCTCACATGATTCTCATTTGACCACCACCACCACCACCACCACCGTCGCCACCACCCACCACAACCACCACCCGCCACCACCATCGCCGCCGCCACCATCCACCACCCACTTCCACCATCGCCACCACCACCACCACCAACACCACTACTGCCACCACCACCACCACCGCTGTCGCCGCCACTGTCACCACCACCATCGCCACCACCACCACCACCACCACCACCACCACCACCACCACCACAGCCGTCGCCGCCGCCACCTCTACCACCACCACCAACACCGCCACCACCCTAACCACAGCCACAACCACCCCCACCACCACCCACCACCACCCACCATGGCCATTACCCACCACCCACCACCCACCACCCACCACCCACCATGGCCATTACCCACCACCACCAGCAAGACCACCACCGCCCACCGCCGTCACCACCTACCACCACCACCCACTACTACCACAACTGTTTTTCTAGACTTCGATTGGAGGGATAAGTGTGTTAAAACATGTTTCTAATTCAAAGATGCTCTAGGGCCCGTTTGATAATACTCCAGCTCCCATGGAGCTACTTCTGGTCCGGAGTCATTTTCTACTTCTTCTCCAGAGTCAGGATTTTTGGAGTAGAATGCTGTTTGATAACGCTGCTCCAAAATCAAAAGACTATGCTTCCAACATATTGTTTGGTGGTGGTGGTGCTGGTGGGTGGTGGTGGTGGCGGTGGTGGTGGGTGGTGGCGATGGCGGCAGTGGTGGTAGGTGGTGGGTGGGTGGTGGTTGTGGTGGTGGCGGTGGTGGTGGGTGGTGGCGGTGGCGGCAGTGGTGGTAGGTGGTGGGTGGGTGGTGGTGGTGGTGGTGGTGGTGGTGGCGGCAATGGTGGAAGGTGGTGGGTGGTGGTGGCAGATCGATGGTAAGTGGTGGGTGGTGGTGGTGGCGGCAATGGTGGAAGGTGGTGGGTGGTGGTGGTGGCATCGGTGGTAAGTGGTGGGTGGTGGTGGTGGCGACGGTAGCGGCGGTGGTGGTGGTGGCGGCTGTGGGTGGTGGGTGGTGGTGGCGGCATCGGTGGTAAGTGGTGGTGGTGGCGGCAATGGTGGAAGGTGGTGGGTGGTGGTGGCGGCGATGGTGGAAGGTGGTGGGTGGTGGTGGCGGCATCGGCGGTAAGTGGTGGGTGGTGGTGGTGGTGGCGGCGGCGGTGGTGGTGGTGGTGGCGGCGGCTGTGGGTGGTGGTGGGGATGGTGGCTGTGGAGGGGTGGTGGTGATGATGGCAGTGCTAGTGGTGGTGGTGATGGCAGTTAGTGGTGGTAATAGCTCCGGAGCAAGAGAAGTAAGTTTTTTTAGCTCCAGTTTTTTAGCTCCCAGAGACATTTTTGGAGCGGTTCATTCCATAGGAGTCAAAACTTGAACCGTGTTTATCAATCACCATTCTACTCCCGATTAGCTCCGGAGCTAAGAAGTAAGGAGTTGGAGTGTTATCAAACGGGGCCCTAGAATCCATTTTAAAATTGCATTATCAAATAAGTTTCTACTCCAAAATAATCTTGAAGTAATCTGGAGTAGAATCCAAATTTGAACCAGAATCCAGAATCCGAAAGCAGAAGTTTTATCAAATGGCGGGATTCTTTTCATTTGAAATGCCTTTTCTTTTCATGATTTCAATGGATCAGCAAATATACAGGACTTTTCCTCTCACCAAACTCTCTTTACTGCTGCTTCATAAACGATCGTTGGATGTAATAGTCGCCACGTGTTGCCGATCGAACGACACTAACCATCTCATGGACGTGAGACCAGCCGAATCAGCCGTCCCAAAAGCAGCCTAAGTGCTCTCTTCTCAATTGCAAGGTATTTCGCAGAGGGGGCTCCTCGTTCTTCCGCAAAAAGAACTGGCGGCAACTTGGGCGCGAAAAGAAGATGGGTTCAGACGCGCCCAAATGGGCTTCAGAGCCTTGCATTATGGGCATCGATGAGGCTGGAAGAGGTCCTGTTTTAGGTGGCTTACCTTCCCCTTCCTTCAAAGTTTGGTTATTTGTTACTTTTCTCAATCCAACTTTACTTCTGATTATGTTCTTCTGTGATTACTCGACTGACATGGGTATATTTGTTTACTTCGCAATCTTCTTTCTTCAGGTCCTATGGTCTATGGATGTCTGTATTGTGCCGCCTCCTATCAAAAGACTCTTCCTTCCCTTAACTTTGCAGGTTTGGTGTCAATTCACTCCTTCGTGCTAGTTACTTTGATTTGACATGCGTCTTGAGCAATTTCATGCTAACTTGGTGTTTCTATGAAATTATGTTTTTATCCTCTTTCAAAATCGTATATTCTGGTGAAAAATGGGGTTTGATCATTTTCTAGAAGATGATTGCTTTTATCACAAGATAATTTAGGACGTGAAATTCAAAGAGAACCAGTTGGATTAATAGAGTATTAGTTTTTACATTTGAAAAACCACTAGGGTAAGTATATAAATTATTGCTATACTAATTAATAGTGGACTGGTTTTGAAATTTCCATTATTTATACATTTAGTCTGGAAGGGGTCTTCAGAAAATGGAATATGGGCATCATTGTTGCGAATGTTGGTTTTCCTATTATTCTTCTGTTTCATTGGTTTGATACTGTATTCCCTTTAATTAGAGATTTTATTCACTTGCTTAAAAGAAAACAAAAGGACGTAACTTTTTGGAGTTTCTCTTTTTTGGTCCTTCATACCAAATTTATGTATGTATTGGAAGCTTGTTACCAACATTGACTACTTTGTTACTTGATTACATGTCAATGGTTATATTGATGATGGAAGCCTTCCTCAATATTTTCATTTGGGCAATTTATATGAGGTCCATCTTCTAAACGTTTATTGACTTGTCCCACTGCATGAGGATCAGTTGTCTTCGGCCAAGATACTTGATAACCCCCCCTCAAGAACTCGAAGTTCATCTTCTTCTTCAAAGAACTTGAAAGCAAAAAGTCCATTTTCTAGAGGATACGTATCAAGAATCCACATGGCTTCCATTGGTTGCCTAAAACTTTCTCAACTCATTCAAAGGATGCTTCCAGCCAACAAATTGCCCCAGCAGTGTGTTTTGCCACTCCTATTACATTTTCCAGACATCAGGCCACATTGGACTCTTACACCACTGTTGGAGGCACATAGCAAGCAAAAGCCTTCCTTCTTTTGCGTCTGCTGCAGACTAAACAAAGACCTCCACACTCCCCTCGATTACCCTTTTCCTGACCGGTCCTCTCAGCAAGGCCCACTACCAACTGAACCCCCCCTCCCCCCGACTCTTTCACATCCTTCCTTGTAGCTTCTTGACAATCTCCGACCACAAAATTGCTGGACCTGTGCTTCCCATGGTTCGGAGAGCCCCCTCTCTTCTACAAGACCCCCCCACTCATCAGCTCTTCAAGTACAGTGAGATCAGTCCGTTCTCGCACAATGACAGCTCCAGCACTAGGATTTCTGGCAGAGTCTACTCTTCTAGAAGCTGAAGTGATGCTCGAAAATTCGAGCACTCCTTGGCTGCGCAGGGATGCCTAGATTTGTGGCTGATGTAGGCTAACCTAGGGTCTCTAGTTTAACCTACTCTAATACGACAAACTAACACAAGGATTAAAGAAAGAACTAACTAATGTGTAGGGACTGTTATGGGCAACAATTCACATGACATGCTTACGAGATTAGTATCATGATAACCACAAGTAAAGAATAGTATAAAGCCACGTAACATGATCAACTAAACAATTATTAATTAGGTTTCATGCTATGTTCATAATAAACCATAGGTTAAGAAGTACTAATGTGTAAAAGATTTCAAAATTCCTAAAACTAACAAGATTAAATGCCTAATGACTAGATAAACCTATGAACATGTAAAAACAGCAACTTTTCAATAATTAAAGAGATGAAATCCTAACAATAACATGCTAAATACGAAGGCTTAGCTGTAACGATGCTATCAAAGTGGTTGTCCACGTTAGTAAGCACTAGCTTGGCATTCACTATGGCAGAAATTATGTAGATTAGAGTTACTGCTCAACATGATGTACTATAACAAAAATTAAATAAACCAACAGCAGGTTATCACTATGATAGTGGCTAACAGAAGTGTAACATAAAGGAAATGAATGGAGAATTAGGGGTTTATGGGCTGCCAATGTTGCAGCAGGGGTTTTGGGTTAGTTCTCAATAACTAGAAAATAAAACGCAGCACAAAAGAGAAGAGGACAAAGGGTACTGCCAAGAGCAGTGCAAACAGTGATAAGGAATTCTGTAACAAGACAGAGAGAGGGATAGGAAGATAAGAGAGAAAGAAGGGGGAAGTGATCTGTGGACAGATCAGCAAGGGGGGAGGGGAAGCGTACCTGAGATAGAGAAGAGAAACTGAGAGAGATGGTTGCTGTACTTGCAAGAGAGGAGAGAGATACGAGAAAGAGAGAGAGCCAAGAGAGAGAAGTTTCCCTTTTTTATTTTTTTTCCTATAATCAGTATCATCTAAATTTCATTATTTAAAAAGAGCCTATATAAGGCTTACAATCCTAATATCATTATGATTCTAAATTCCAATTAAATTTTGAGTCTTAAAACAACTTAACTATTACTAAAAGACTTATAATCACGTCTCAAAGGAGGGGATGGGGCCCACAATAACAAACAAATCAGAATTATAACTCACCCACGTCTTAAGGAGATGGGGTCCACAGTTAAAAAAATTGTTTGAAATAAAACAAAAGAGTTCCCCAATGCCTCTAACAATAAAAATAAAATAAAACAAATAAAATCCTAAAGCTATTAGCAATCCTAATACTACTAGGTGTCGATGTCTTCATCAATTCTCCCCGGCTGGGAACACTTGCACAATCCACAAACTGCTGCGCCTAGCTAGCAATTCATCACCGTTGCCTCTAGTTAGGTGATATCCTCGGAATGCGTCGTCAACCCACAAAAGGGAAGGGGAAGGCTGATGTCTCCGTCTCCGCCGTTGGTACACTCGAAACGGTTGATCTGCCTAGATATCGTCGTCAACTCGTCCCGATGAGGAAGATGTCACCTCAGGTGAGGCACTGATATAATGCTCAAGCATATCCTGGTCGAGTCGCTATAGCTCCTCCATAGAGATCCATGTACAATCAATGTCTGGTCGTCCATGACATCGAACTAAAAACTCTCGAGAACCGCCTGTATGTGTAACGGTGACTCGCTTATCAATAATCTCCTCAATCTCCTCAACTCGCTGGTCAATATGGGGTATAGGAGGAGTAGAGGTAGGAAGATGGGTAATAGGGTCGGATGCAGAAGTATCAGCGATGAAAGGAAAAGCCTCAAGGCTATCAGGATAAACTGAAGGAGCGGTAGCAGGGTCATGGTAGGAAACCAGATCCTCAACATTGAAAAATGTTACTGATTCCCATGTTCGGAGGTAGCTCTGCACATAAGCATTCGCTCCCACTCGCTTTAGAATTTTTAAAGGTCCTACACTACGAGCATGTAACTTGCTTGACTTTTCTTTGACAAAACGCTGTGGTTTAATCTGACCATTACAATCTCACCCTCTTGAAACTCTTGCAGTCATCGATGCACATTTGTCCTGAATTTATATTGTTCATTATTTAGAGTTATCCTGCGTCTAATCTCTGCATGCAAGTCATGTATGTGCTGCACAAAAGACTCGGCTGACTGGAATGTCCTAGAACTAGACACAACAGGGATAAGGTCCATGGGGGTCTTGGGCTGATGACCTAGACAAACCTCAAAGGGAGACAGACCAGTGGTTCTATTTTTTGAAAGGTTGTATGCAAACTCGGCTTGGGTAAGGACACGGTCCCAACTAGTAAGGTGTTCACCTATCAGACAACGTAATAGATTTCCTAAATTTCTATTTATGACTTCAGTTTGGCCATCAGTCTGATGGTGGAAAGCTGACGAAAGACAGAGTTTAGTAATTAACATGTACCACAGAGTTCGCCAGAAATGACTAGTGAACTTGACATTCCTATCTGACACTATTGTCTTAGGTAAACCATGACACATGACGACCTCACTAAAGAAGAGTTTGGCTACAACGGAGGCATCAAAAGTCTTTGAGCATGGAATAAAATGGGTCATCTTCGAGAAGCGGTCTACTACCACAAAAACAGAATCATGATCTCTCGAAGTCCTCGGCAATCCTAGCACAAAGTCCATACTCAAATCCTGCCATAGGGTATGAGGAACAGGAAGAGGAGTATACAAGCCAGTATTTTGCTTCTGTTGTTTAGCAGTTTGACTTGTCCAACACTGGCTAATAATTCGAGATACATCCCTCTTCAAGTTAGGCTAGTAAAATCAGTCCTCAACAAGTGCAATGGTTTTATTTCGACCGAAATGACCGGCTACCCCACCAGCATGTAACTCCTAGATTAGAGAATCTCTTAATGAAGTCTTGGGGATACACAACCGAGTTCCTTTAAAAATGAATCTATCTCTAAGTAGGAAATCTGAGCGATTTACAGATAGGTCTTCGCTCAGAGAGGTGTAAGGCTCTTTAAATATAGGCATGGAGGATACTGTTCCTTGATTTGCTCAAATCCTTCAACCTCAATACTCATGGTTTGGAGCAATGCCTTAACCTGATTTTTGACATTCTGTGAAGGATGGGCATGTGAACTCGACTTAAAGCATCAGCAGCAGTGTTATCAACACCAGGTTTATGTTTGAGCACAAATGCGTACTCCTGTAAGAATTCAGCCCACTTGGCATGTCTAGGGTTCAGTTTAGTCTGATAACTCAAATATTTCAATGCCTGGTGGTCTGAATATAAAACGAATTCTTGCTGTAAGAGATAGTGTCGCCAATAGCGCAAAGCTTGAACAACCACGTGGAATTCTTTATCATAGGTGGAATACCGTTGCTTGGCTTCATTAAGCTTCTCACTAAAATAAGCAACATGATGTCCTTCTTGAACAAGGACGCCACTAATCTCAGTGCCAGAGGCATCACATTGCACTTCAAAGACTTTGGAGAAATTAGGGAGACGTAAAACGGGTGACTCAGTCATCAACTTTTTGATTTCTACAAAAGCCTTAATAGTTCCTTTAGTTCATTGGAACTCCCTTTTTTAATGCATTCAGTGATGGGAGCCATGATGGAACTAAACCGTTGGATGAACCGCCTATAAAAGGTTGCTAAACTGTGAAAGCTTCGCACTTCATGGATGTTAATCGGTTCAGGCCATTCAACAATTGCCTATTTTCTCAGGATCAGTAGATACTCCTTGTATTGAAATAATAAATCCTAAGAAAATGACTTGATCACTCATAAAGGTACACTTTTTTAAATTTACATAAAGCTTTTCATTCAGAAGTGTTTGAAAGACTTGACGTAAGTGATCTAGGTGAGTGGTTTGTGTTTTATTGAAGATGAGGATGTCATCAAAGTAAACCACTAAGAACTTGCCGTTGTATGGCTGTAATACCTGATTCATAACTCTCATAAATGTACTAGGTGCATTGGTCAGACCAAAAGGTATGACAAGCCATTCATACAAACTGCCCTTTGTTTTGATGGTAGTCTTCCACTCATTACCAGGTCTAACCCGAATTTGGTGATATCCACTCTTAAGGTCGATCTGGGAAAAGATTTTCGCTCCAGCCATCATGTCTAGAATGTCATCAAGTCTAGGTATTGGAAACCTAGACTTAACGATGATTTTGTTGATGGCTCTGCTGTCAACACACATACGCCAAGTTTCATCTTTCTTGGGCATAAGTATAGCAGGTAACCCATAGGGGTTAAGACTCTCTCTAACGAACCCCTTCTCAAGTAGCTCATCTACTTGTTTTTTAAGTTCGGCATGTTCCTTGGGATTCATCCTATAATGGGGTTAGTTTGGTAGTAAAGACCCTGGAACCAAGTTGATAACATGTTGAATGTCACGCATAGGTGATAGTTCAGGTAGTTCCTTAGGAAACAACTGCTCGAACTCTTTCAACAGGGGTTGTAGAAACGACAAGAAATGAATCCTAATTTTAGGATGACGGACCCTTCTAATCCAGTCCATATAATGTCTTTTTCGGGAGCTAGAGGAAATGCATCTCAGGTACATCAATTAGTAGGGATGAGAGGATTAATGTCGGATCCTCTCATCAAAAAGATATATTGATAAGAATTCTTTTGATAAATCCATTGCAAGATATGAAAATATACTTGGGGGCTGGAGTGAAAATCACTATGATTTGCTTGTTCCTGAAAATCTTTTATCGCTTAGACATTGGGCTGCTACGAAAAACACCATCGGATTTCAAAGTAGCACGATCTAATTCAAAAATTTCACCCAATTGAGCACGTCTAGCATATTTTTTCACAGTAGCAGGATCGCTATAACTGACTCCATTGAGGCTTCTTTAGGAGCCTCAACAAATGGGTTGGGTAGTTCTTTGTTAGCTTGTATGGCTACTACAGCATAGATAACCCCGATGCCTTACACTCTTTTTCGGACTGTTTTGAATTCATGATGTTGAGTGTTTTCGAAGGGGTGTTCTTAGATGTGCTCCCTTTATGTTCTGGGGCTTTTATCTCCTTTGGGGGACTAGGAAACAACTTGATTTTCTTTCCTTTAAACTCAAAGACATAAGTATTAGCCCTCCTAAAATTGGTGATATCTCGGTCATATATCCAAGGTCTACCAAGGATTATGTGAGTAAGTTCATCTCCAAGACATCACACCACACCTTATCCTCATATCCTGCAAAGTGCAAGGGGACTAAACACCTTAAAGTGACTGGAATTATAGATTGGTCAACCCAGGCAACCTTGTAAGGTTTTGGATGTGCTTCTGGTTTGAGTCCCATTCTCGTTACAGCATTTTGGGACACTACATTCAGGCAACTACCACTATCAATGACGACACGGCAATTCTTATCCTGATGACAGGTGTAAGTAATGAAGGTATTGGTGCGCCGCCAGTCATCACTATTTTTGGGTTGCGACATCATACAACGGACAACTTCTAGCCTAGAGATATCTATTACATCATCCTCATCCGAAATAATCTCATGACTATTCTTGGGGTGTGACGCAATACGACGGACAATTCCTAGCCTAGAGACATCTATCATTTCATCATCCTCATCCGAGATAGTATCATCAGGTCTATGCTCCTCGTATTCACCTTCTTGGGTATCTTCTAGAGTAAGCTCTTCATAACCTGGTTCACCTAACATACAAATTTCGGTTTGGGCACTCCCTGGTGAAATGACCATAAGCTTTACATTTGAAACATTATGCTTGACCACTCTTTTTGGGCGCTTCTCCCAAAAGGACTTTACCCTTATTATCAAGTGGACGTAAAGGGTTAGTGGTAGAGGTATTTGGAAGTGGCTTTCGGAAGTTAGACTCTCCAGATGGGAATCCATTTTTCTTTTATGGTGTGAACTTCATAGTCCCTTCTAATTCTAGTGCTATACGGAAGGCTTGAGGTACATTTCTAACTAGGTAAGGTGCTAGGCGTAACTGGATGTCATGATTAAGTTCCGTAAGGAACCTAGCTAATGTTTGATCGACATCCTTTCAAGTCTGGCATCGGATTTTCAATTCGTTAAATTTAGCCATGTACTTGATTACAGACATCTTACCTTGCTTCAGGTTGGTCATGTCTTTCAGAATGCTTATAAGTGAGAGGTAGAAATTCTTGCTTAAGCTGTTCTTGCTTCTCGCGCTAAGTTGAGTCGGGCTCGTGTCCTAGGTTTTCTTCTTGATATTCTAACTCAATCCAAAAATCCTGAGCAGCTCCAGCGAGCTTCATCTTTGCAAACCTAAACTTAAGTTCTTTAGACAGCTCATAAAATTCGAAGTACCTATCCATTCAATTGATCCAACCTAGAAGAATCTTGCCATCTATTTGTCCATCATAGTTTGGAACCTCTACTTTGATCATTCTCCTAACGTCCACTCCTCTATCTCGATGTCCATTGTCATCATCATATCCAAGAGGAGAGTGGTGTCTCTGACCTCGGTATCCTCGACCTCTAAATCCTCCTCTATTCCTACCGTGGCCTTGACCGTGGAAATTGTCATCTACCCTATCATGGTCATCAATATAATCATGATGTCTATCGTTCCTTGGATTTTCCGGAATAGTGTTGGGATTGTTCACTCTAGGTCCAATGTCTTGGCCATTTTGACCTTGCTGCCCATTAGCATTCCGATTTGTTGTTTCAAGGGCAGTAAGTCTATCGGAGAGAATTTGGATACTTTAGATCATGGGTTGGAGATTGGCCGCCAACGCTTCATTATTAGCTTTTAATATCTCTCGTAATTGCTTAGATGTTATAGAGGTGTTGGGTGGGTTCGACATGTTTTTGTAGTTTTTTCCACTCCTAGTGGACATTCAAGGTTGACTCCACTAAGTATCCTAACCAGCACCTAACGGACGTGCTACCCTAAGCTCTGATACCAAACTGATGTAGGCTAACCTAGGGTTTCTAGTTTAACCTACTCTAACACTACAAACTAACACAAGGATTAAAGAAAGAACTAACTAATATGTAGGGACTGTTATGGGCAGCAACTTACATGACATGCTTACGAGATTAGTATTATGATAACCACAAGTAAAGAATAGCATAAAGCCAAGTAACATGATCAACTAAGCAATTATTAATTAGGTTTCATGCCATATTCATAATAAACCATAGGTTAAGAAGTACTAATGTGCAAAAGATTTCAAAATTCCTAAAACTAACAAAATTAAGTGTCTAATGACTAGATAAACCTATGAACATGCAAAAACAGCAACTTTCCAATAATTAAAGAGATGAAATCCTAATAATAACATGCTAAATACGAAGGCTCAGTTGTAACGATGCTATCAAAGTGGCTGTCCATGTTAGTAAGCACTAACTTGGCATTCACTATGGCATAAATTATGTAGATTAGAGTTACAGCTCAACATGATGTACTATAACAAAAATTAAATAACCCAACAGCAGGTTATCACTATGATAGTGGCTAACAGAAGGGTAACATAAAGGCAACGAATGGAGAATTAGGGGTTTATGGACTGCCTATGTTGCAACAGGGGTTTTGGGTTAGTTCTCAATAACTAGAAAATAAAACGCAGCACAAAAGAGAAGAGGACAAAGGGTACTGCCGAGAGCATTGCAAACAGTGATAAGGAATTCTGTAACAAGACAGAGAGAGGGATAGGAGATAAGAGAGAAAGAAGGGGGAAGTGATCTGTGGACAGATCAGCAAGCGGGGAGGGGAAGCGTACCTGAGATAGAGAAGAGAAACTGAGAGAGATGGTTGCTGTACCTGCAAGAGAGGAGAGAGAGACGAGAAAAAGAGAGAGCCGAGAGAGAGAAGTTTCCCTTTTTTTTTTTTTTTTTCTCTATAATCAGTATCATCTGAATTTCATTATTTAAAAAGAGCCTATATAAGGCTTACAATCCTAATATCATTATGATTCTAAATTCCAATTAAATTTAGAGTCTTAAAACAACTTAACTATTACTAAAAGACTTATAATCACGTCTCAAAGGAGGGGGATGGGGCCCATAATAACAAACAAATCAGAATTATAACTCACCCACGTCTTAAAGAGGTGGGGTCCACAGTTAAAAAAAAAGAAAGAAATAAAACAGAAGAGATCCCCTACGCCTCTAACAATAAAAATAAAATAAAACAAATAAAATCCTAAAGCTACTAGGAATCCTAATACTACCAGGTGTCGATGTCCTCACCAGTGGCCTAAGGTCTACCGACCATGGCAGCAGCCCCATCTCGCCCCTCCAAACAACTAATCCACACAAGGCCTTCCAGCCACCGTACTCGGGATTCCCTCACACACTCAACTCTCTCTTCCTCGCTCATTGTTATATTTTACTATAACGAAGTACACTAGGAGAAAACAATGGAGAAGGAGAAGGAAAGAGAGAAGGAGAAAAAGGAGATTTCAATGAGAGTCAAAAGTACTTCCAACCGTGAAGATTCAGTTTATTTATAATAATGTTGAAACCCTGGTATCGTGTGTTGTCATTGTTGGTATAATGCCCTAATACAGGCCAGGATCCGTTGGATAGGAATCTTCTTAAGGGTTTAAGTTTAATTAGGAAATCTTTGCGATCGTTTTATTTTGGCAAGTTTAATTAGATTTGTTAGGATTTTAATATTTATTTATTAAGTTTTAGTTATAATAGGAAATGTCTATGTTTTATGTAGTTTCTTTTTTCTTTTTCCTTTTTTTTTTCATTCTTTTATTTATTTGTTTGGGTTATCTTGTAGGGTCTAATTATTAGGTTTGTAAGTCTATTTATAGGAAAATCTCATTATCGAATTGGATATGATGAATTGATTATGAAAAAAAAAAGAAGAAACCTAATGGGTCCTCTCTCTCACAGTGAGCCTCTTTCCTTGGTAAGCTTCTCTTCTTCTCTCTCTCGGTTTCTCTCTCCTCCCCCCCTTGTTTCTCTCCATTCTCTCTAACGATCTCTCTTTCTCACGATTCCCTCTTCTCGCTCTCTAAGCGTCCTCTCTCCTTCCTCTTGCTGTCTTGGCAGATTCATTCCCTCCCTCCTATTCTCTCTTTTTCTCGATTAGCATTATTCCCATACCCTTCCTTTTGGTTCCCTATTTACTTTCCTTCTCGATTTTTGGTTCCCATCCCTTTCTCTTCCTTCTCTTATGGTGGTTTTCTCGATATTCCCTTTATGTGACATCCCATCTGTATTATTTGGTATCAAAGCCTAGGTGAGCCTATGTTAGAAAAATGGAGGATTTTGAAGTATGGGAGGAAGCCTTAAAACTTCTTCAAAAAGCACATGAATTGCTTATTGCCTATGTAGAATGGACCACTAGGAGTGTAGGCCATGTGGTCCAAACTGTTAGCTCTCGAGCCATTGGCCAAAATGACCAAACCATCATGACAAGGCATGCTACTAGTGAAGTTGAAGCTATTCCGCAACCAACAGTTGATTTATCCAAGGGTGAATTTGAAGACATTCCAAAAAGGGACTGAAGTAACCCACCAAGAAATTGAGAAGGACGTCTTCTGCGCACTTGATCTCACTTGTGATGATGCGATCACTGAATATGTGATTCTATTGAATCAGAGAGAATGAGTGAGATTATGATCTCCTTACTCAACTTTCTTATTTATAATGAAGTCATAATAAGCAAGATTGCAAATATATCTCTAATGATAATAGAAGAAACGAAAAATAAAGAAAATGAAGGAAAAATTACAAATATTCCCTTGAACACACTTTACGACACCCCCCTCAAGTTGGTGCGTATATATCATGCATACCCAACTTGGACAATATTATGTGAAATGGTTTCCCAGGTAAATCTTTAGTGAAAATGTCTACCAGTTGATCCTTTGATTTGACGAATGGAATCTGAATCTGACCACTTTCTAACTTCTCTTTAATAAAATGACGATCTATCACAACATGCTTAGTCCTACCATGCTGGACAGGATCATGAGCGATGTTGATGGTTGCTTTATTGTCACAAAATACAAGTAAGCCATTTCCTTACTTCTACCAAGCTTGATAATGCAATTAAGCTCTTATACTCCTCTTCACAGAATTTTTGAAAATCACTCTAAGGAAGTTCAGTTCCAGTTTTTTTCTTCTTCCTTGGTTCCTCTTTCCCTAGGTTATGAATTGCATGAAGATATTGGAGAGAGCTCCTAGCTCCTCCATTCTTTTTCTCTCTTCTTCTCTTTTCTTCTCTTTTCTGGTTTTCTGCTCTTCACAAGGGGAGAGTTTCCAACAAACTCAGCTCTCTCCCTCGAGCTCTTTGCTTGATTTTAATTCCATGAAGTGAAATGTCCAAAATACCCCTGTGTGCCTCAAAATAGACTATGCATGTAAGCTACAACCATGCTTCTTAATGTATCCTCAAAAAGTGTAATGGATTTCATATTCGAATGAACCATGTAATCGTAAGTCTATCTACCCTTCACTTTTATTTTATTTACAAAAAGCCCAGCCAATGGGAACTCATTCAAGAATCTCCCAACCATTGGTAGGTTGCTACCTAGGGCATCATGCCAACTGTACTCCCTCTTCACATATCATCCAATAGCCTCTCATGCATGCCTATCCTCAAGCCATGTGTCAGTCCACATCATTATGTGGGCCCCACTATATGTCTACAATAAAAAATGCACTTAAAATCACATTCAACTCTATGAGGACTTGAACCTAAGACCTCCTACACATTAAGCCTTAAGTCTCACCAGTAGACTTAGTGGCTCAAGCTTGCCTTCTAAGCCACAAATCAAAACTTACAAGCTGAACACACCTATTTATGCATACCAAGGATCAAGGTGCCGGTTTCGAGACCTGTTTCGGTCAGGCTCGAAACCGGCACAACTAGGCGAAACCACCGAAACCAGGCCGAAACCTGGTATTTTCTACCAGCTTTATTGACTCCATGGTTTCGAGGCTTAAAAATGTTTTTTTTTTGTTTGATTTTTTTTGTGTACCTTATTTAAACCATTTTACACCTATTTCTAATGTTAGTTTGCAAAAAAGACATAGAAAATAGCTATATGTGGTGTGGACCAATGTTTGGTAGTATACGCTGAAATATTACACAAATGTCACAATGTAGTAATGTACTAAGCTACTAACTATTAAGCCACTAATTAACAATATTCATTAAAAATTAATACATTGATGATTGAACTTAAAAATTAGAAATCTCACCAGTTAGTTCCATGTAGAGCTTCGTGGTACATTTAAACCACGTGCAACATATCACTGATGGTGGCGATAACGCTCCTCAGATTGCAACATGTATGTATCCCAGGACATGGTATCACTCTAATTGTTCTGATAGTCTATAACAGCCCACAAGTAGATAGAGTCATCAACATAATATAAGTACCCTTGTCGAGGGTAAGGCTGATCGAGTGTGTGTGTGGGTGGAGCAGGAGTAGGCATGAACGTCGGAAGAGGAACATACTGAAATATGGAGTCGACGAACGATGATCCAACAGTGCCACTGCCAATACCTGAGGTTGAGTCATCTCTAAATTGATTGCTGGGGTAGGAACTAGAATAACCCCCATACCCACCACCTCAAACCCCACTAGCCCTAGTAGTAGACCATCCAAATCCACCATGTGCCGTCGAACCGATACGCTCGTCGCCACTCTCTTCAGGAATTGATGGGCTCGATGTCTGTGTGATCATGAAATCTGGTGCACACCAATGCCCAGTCCCTCTAGTCTGAGAACTCTCCCCTAAATGCATCCCTGTCATGCTGCCAGACATGGTCGATATATCCATGGGATCTGTTTCATCCATCTCCTCCTGTGGCGTGAACCGCTGGCGTGATCCTTTAGTGTACCCTCTACTACTACCACTAGGCCGGGCTCTGTGGTCAGTATCCTGTATACCATGATCATACTGAGTTTCCCCTGTGAATCTCAAGGGAGAAGGCAATGGATCTAGCTGCTGTGGTTGGATATACTGATCGGGCTCATTGCGTAAGGCAGCATATCTGTCATCACCACCACCATCATCATCATCATTATCCCCAGTACCACTAGGTCCACTAGTACCAGTACCACCCTGGGTGGCAGAAGGTGACTGTGTTTCTCCAGAAGAAACCGGCGAATCACTCTCAGTCTCATCACTATCACCAGTCTGAAATGGACGTCTTGCCTGTGCATGGACTCTACCCTCAGTAGCCATAAACTCTCCCACATCAGCCTCCAAGGCTCCAACAATAAGACGACTTGGTCGACCACCAGCCTCATCTAATTGAGGCTCACCACGATCTGTAACCCACTCATTCAAAGGATCAACTTCCTCTCCCTCCAACTCAAAGATCTCACTCAGCTCAATGGGGGTTTTAGCATCCTTGTCCCTGCTTAACCGTATGTGCTTTTCTTCCAGTCTCAAATTATAGTGCACATACACCAAGTCCTCAAGCCTTTTTGCACCCAACCGGTTTCGTCGCTTAGTATGTATAAGCGAAAATGTGCTCCAGTTTCGTTCACATCCCGTGGCGGAGCATGTTTGTGATAACACCTTCACTGCTATTGCACGAAAATTGGGTGACTCCGATCCGTATAGGATTCACCATTCAGCTGCAAAATAGCATAGGAAACAAATATTAAATGATGAAAAAACCCACAATGGCATATTGGCATCCATAAAGTAAGTATACGTACCAGGGGGTGTTGATTGTCGACCAGATCAGCCGCCGCCCTACCAAAACTCCCAGTGGCATCTCTAAAGCTTTTGAGCTGAACCAATTTTGATAGGTAATAGTCTTAGTAAAAATAAAATTCTTATAAATTATGTTGACAACAAAGTAAGTAAAAGTCTTCTTGCAAAATAATAGACTGTGCTCTTACGTTTGGCTCAAGCTTGGCAACCACTTCTTGTACTGCATCTATCGATTCTTGACGCATTCCCAAGTTGTCTTTGTATTGATACTTAGGATTCAGATAATATGCTAAAATTGTCAAATATTATAATTACGTCAATGCAAGCTGATGTAATTTTAATTAGTTGAGAAACTGAAGTACATCAAGTAAAGACTCACAAGCCTTGTGTAGTGGGTGCTTGAGCTGTCGCTCCCAACGATCTTTGATGATGACAATATATTTTGAGTTCCCGCGTCTGTAAGCTTCCTCTACTTGCATCTTCATCATATCTATGGCAGCCCACAAGTATGGTAAGGTGGCCTTCCTTTGTCCATCAACCATTCTCAGCACTTTCACAATGGGATCTAAAATCGCCACAACTTTTTTGACATCATCCTAGAATTTATCGCTGGATATGGTTGCTTGTGCTGTTCTACCAGCTCGAGAACTAGACTGAGGCCACTCAAACCACTCATCTGAAGCAAACATTGATCTCAAACCAGACTTTTTCATGTCAAAACTCTTAAGGGCAATGTAGTTTGTTGCAAAACGCGTTAACCCTGGCCTCACCAAGTCTCCACCACACTTGGTTCTCATCATCTCTAAGGCATATCCATGGTTATAAATGAAAGTGGTTACTTGCCTTGCATTTTCTACAGTCTCTTTCACCAGTTTTATTTCCCCCATGTCCTTCAGCATCAAATCAATACAGTGGGCTGCACATGGTGTCCAAAAAAGTCGGTATTTTTTTTTATTATTCATCAACCTTTCCCCTATTTTTTTGGAGTTACTACCATTATCAGTGACCACTTGTACCACATGATTTATCCCCACTTCTTTCACCACTTTCTTCAAGAGACCATAAATGTACTTAGAATCCTTGATATGATTGGATGCATCAACAGACTTCAGAAACACTGTTCTACCATCACAATTCACCAAAACGTTGATGAGAGATTTTTTGGTGGGTTCGGTCCACCCATCACACATCACAGTCACCCCATATCTTTCCCATTGTGTCTTCAAAGAATCCACATATTGTTTCATTTCTTTTTTATGTTTGGGTAGGTAGGTGTGTACAACTCCCAAGCTGTAGGCCCTTTAACTCCTGGACCTGCCCTACCTATTTCATCCAACATAGTCTGATAGTGAGGTCTTGTGGTAGCATTTGCTGCAATGCCATGGTACATCATCCACTTAGAGATTTTGTCTCCTACTCTCGTCTTGACATCAGTTCAAAAATGGGGCAACTTTTTTTGTTTACTATCCTGTCTGATAAATAGATCAGGATCCGCCCTCAGGACCTCAAGATCTGGGTCACAAACAGGTGGTGGTGCCTGTGCAGTAGCTGGAGTCATAACACTCTGAGTCCTCCTAAAAGGCATCTCAGGGGCACCCCTACTTCTCAGCCTCGGCCTCCTCCCCTCGTCCTCTGCTGCTGCCTCTCTAGATGACCCAGCTCCTCTAATCCTCTCAAACTGTCTTTGTCGATCTATCTCTCTTTGCCTTATACTTGCTATCTTCGCTCTCTTCAGCTGTCTCACCTAGCCTCTGTCATTTCTTGGTCTACCTCATCACTGTCAAGGCTGATGTCATCTTCATTAACCCCTAGATTGCCCTCCAGACAAGCCTCCTCAAACTCCTGTTTATCTGCCTTCTTCTTATTTCTTCTATCAATATCACTCTTCATTAAGCTTGCCATAGCTTTCTTCATTTCACTTGGTACGTTGGGGTAACCCATAACATCCTTGTTACCACCAGCAAGATGCCACTTCAATCTAGTGACACTACCTCCTTTTATCTGCTTGCCACAATAATTACATTGTGACTGTTTCTTATTGGCAGTCAGTGTTATCCCATGCCTCCATGCAATGTCACCACTTGCAGTTGGTGCATCAGCCATTTCAAACACTTATACTGTTGAAACAAAAAGACAACAATTACTACAATTGAAACAAACTATATTTTCATTTCTAACAACACTTTATTACATAAATAAGACACCTTAAAGTAAAAAAACAGCATAGATTTATCATTTTTACATTGCATTATTACATAAAACAGCAACATATTATAATTTCTAACGCATTTATATTTTTTCCATAAGTTAAAAATATTTTATTAATTTTTCAGTAATTAAAATGCCCTTAAATCAACATAAAGAATTAGTTCACATTATTTTTATTACATAAAACAACTCACCATAAAATAGTAATATTTTTAAAATAATTTTATATATCAAGATTTTCAAAGTAAAAACAGAAATATTTTATCATTTATTTATATTTATTTTTAATTTAATTATTTTATCAATATCCGAAAATTAAAATAATTAAATAAAAACAGAAAAATAATTTTACTCCATACAAAATGTAGATCACCCTATTTTGTTTAACATATATTTAATTCAATGCCATACAACATATGTAAGACGTAATTTTTTCAAAAAATAGTTGTAGGAAAATCTTTTTTTTCAAACAGAAAATCTAATAAATAAATTATTTGTCAAAAAAAAAAACTACTTCCATGGATTCATAGATCGGGTGTTAGAATCAAACATATAAAAAATTAGAAGCCATCCATGATGTTTGCATACCATTTCATTCAAAAATTCACAAAATAGAGAGAATGACTTACCTTGAAGAGAAAGAGATGAGTTGAGAGCAAGGAACTTTGAATAATCTTGACAAAAGTTGATATTCTTTGAAGAAATGAAGTTTTAGTAAGAAAAAATTGAGAGAAATGAGGTTGGAGAGTAAAAGGGGGAAAAATAAGAATGAAGTGTTGAAACCTACTGATTTCTAGTAGGTTTCGACACTTATAATAACCTGGACCAACAATTTATGGGTCGAAACCTGGGTTTCGACTGAAACTTGGTCGAACCCAGTGGTTTCGAACCGAAACCATGCGCTAAACAGTTTCGAGCTTGGGTTTCGTCTCACCCAGGCTTGAAACCGAGTTGTGAAGTTTCAACCGAAACCTCGAACAGTGATGCATACAACATACCTCATGCATAACCATAGGTATACACATTATTAGTAAAATTCCAAATAGCACAATCAAATCTTCATATACATACAATATAATGCACCTAGAAAAAGCTTATGACAGAGTCCTTAGAGAGTTAATCTGGCAAGTACTAGAGAAGAGAAGTGTTGTAAGCAAATATGTGGACATAGTCAAAGATATGTATATAATGTGGTGACTAGTGCGAGAACCGTGGGAGTTCAAGGTACTGAAATCCCAATTACAATTGGATTACATCAAGGATCAGCTTAAGTCTTTATCTATTTGCCCTCATTGTGGATGATTTAATTAGAGACATTCAAGATGAAGTTCCTTGGTGATGTTTTTTTTGCTGATGATATTGTTTTGGTGGATGAGACAAAAGCAAGGACTAACACCAAGTTGGAGCTATGGAGATCAACATTGGAATCAAAGGGCTTTAAGATAAGTAAAACGAAGATGGAGTATATGGTGTGTAACTTTAGTTACACAAGGATGGATAATGAGGTGGTGAAAATTGATGAAGGAGATCTAACAAAGTGATTATTTTAGGTATCTATGTTCAATCATAAATAAAGAAGGTGATATAGAGGATGGTGTTTCACAGAGGATTAAAATAGGATGGCTGAAGGGGAGAGGTGCATCTGGAGTGTTGTGTGATCGGCGTATTCCTTTAAAACTTAGAAGGAAAATTTTATAGAACAGTCATTCGACCAGCTATGATGTATGATTAAGATAAGTAAAACGAAGATGGAGTATATGGTGTGTAACTTTAGTCACACAATGATGGATAATGAGGTGGTGAAAATTGATGAAGGAGATCTAACAAAATGATTATTTTAGGTATCTATGTTCAATCATAAATAAAGAAGGTAATATAGAGGATGGTGTTTCACAGAGGATTAAAATAGGATGGTTGAAGGGGAGAGGTGCATTTGGAGTGTTGTGTGATCGGCGTATTCCTTTAAAACTTAGAAAGAAAATTTTATAGAACAGTCATTCGACCAGCTATGATGTATGATGCGGAATGTTGGGCAGTTAAAAAGTATCATATAGAAAAATTTAGTGTAGCTGAGATGAGGATGTTGAGATGGATATGTGGCAAAACTAGGAAGGATAAGGTAAGGAATTATCGTATTAGAGCTGATTTGGGAGTAGCATCGATACATGATAAGCTACAAGAGAGTCGTTTGAGATGGTACGGCCATGTTTAATGGAGGCCGTTAGATGCTCCAGTAGAGGAGTAACTTGATTTAGATTGAACGATCTAAAAGAACTAAGGATGGATCCAAGATGACTCTAGGGGAGGTAGTGAGGAAAGACGTGCATAGCTTAGACCTTTTTTGAAGTATAACATCGAACATAGGTGATTAGAGGACAAGAATCTATGGAGCCGACCCCATTTAGTTGGGATAAGGCTTTGTTGTTGTTGTTGTTGTAGTATACAATAGAATGCACCTCCAATAATTATATAAATAATAAAACACTCACTCAATTAGGGGTCGCAAAATTACAAAAATACCCCAAAGCTAAAATATTCCTTTTAATCACATGAAAAAAGGAAGTCCAATACCTCGGGTACTGGGTATTACAATTGGCAACTGATCTGCAAGGTTTAAAATCTAGGGTTTCGGAGGAGTCTCGACCTCTTCCGAAACCGAGATCTCGCCGAGACAGTGTATTTTGTCCGAGACAGCTTTTTTAAGCTGTCTCTCGGTGGCCAAAATGCATTTTTTAGGTCTCCAACTTCAGGGGAACCTCATTTTTACATATATAAACACATTTAGAGTATAAAATTATAAAAATAATGACCATTTGTGGTTGTTTGGGTTTACACCCATGTTTTGACAGTCAACGCTGAAGTCTGTTGTAAATTTAGGTTAATATTAGTTATTATATTCAATCAAATATGACAAATGAGACAATAACATAATGCATTAGGGGAAAGAGAAACAAAATAACACTTCATTATAAATCATCACATCATAGTTCAAATATTCAACATTGAATGATCCCATAGTCCCCCTGTGCCCATAGTCCACAATTCCATAATCCTTATACAGATACAATGTCTAGTAATACGTAGAGTGTCGTGGATGATCCATCCTACTATCATCATATATCTGGGAAAGTTGTTGACGCAAATTGTCTTCCAATTGAGCAATATAATCTTCCCATGACATTCTTGATGCAAAGTAGTTTTGGTAGTCTTGTACATGATTCATAAATATAACATCAGTAGCTGTCCGAAGGATACCTATCTTTGGGAAGAATGGAAAAACTTTGAAGTAGTACTCCAGTGTGTAGACTCTTTGCGGAAGTATTGATGGAACGGAATAGAAGTTGGTTGATCCACTCTGACTTCGTGTCAATGCTCCTGCATCCCGAACCATCGTCGAAGGAAGAACCATATGCAGTCGCAGTGGGATAGGGGACGAAGTTGATATCAACATAATCATTTGAGGTGTATGCTGAACCAGTGTTGTATCCAAGAAAATTCCACTGCTCCTGTCCACTGCAGTAACTGCTATTCTCCTCCACACTCAATCATCGTAAGCCAGAAGAGAGGCTCAACGTCGACGTCCATCGTGTTACTGCAATCAGCATCTTCATCATGTTCAGAATGGGAATGATGCCAAGGCCTACGCGAATACGAAGTTGGTCTATGTGATGAGGATGGCGCACGTGCACCATGGTCATCATCCTGTGTTGCATGAGTGTGTACTGGCTCTCCCGGTGTATCCAAACAGGTGATGCTCGTGGCTCTAGATCAGCCCCAATATTGACAATAGTGGCTCGACCCCCACCCCCATGATCACTACCACTAGCTCCACTACTACTCCAACTCCACTCAGGATCTTCTGTATCAGTGCCAGCAGGAGGGTCAAACGGCACGGGTGACCGTGTATGGACTCGACCCTCTTCCGAGGCTAAAAACTCGTCGACATCAGTATCCAAATGGCTGGCCAAATGGGAGTCAGGCATCCCCCCGGGCTCGTCCATCACAGGTACTCTCCTGTCCCGCACCCACTCTCTTTCTCTTCAGAGTCAAGCTGGAAGATGTTGGCGAGCTCGAGCGGGGTATCATCCTCCTTATCATGGAACATGTCTTGCACCCTCAGCCTCATGTTGTAATGCACAAAGACCAAGTCATTTAGCCGTTGGGAGCCAAGTCGATTCCGCCTCTTTGAATGAATGAGGTTGAAAGTACTCCAGTTTCGCTCACAGCCAGACGCAGAGCATGTCTGAGCTAACACTCTACTTGCTATCTTCTTCAGAGCAGGTGCATCTTTACCATACAACACCCACCATTCAGCTGCATAAGAACAATAACATATTTTAATTTCGTATGTCATTTAAACGTAATACATAAAACATAAGATAATTTAATTTCGTATGTCATTTAAACGTAATACATACACGGATCACTTTTGTCACGTCCAGCCACTGCAGCGGGGAACCCAAAACTCCCACGGGCTTCCCTGAAGGTTTTAATCTACACACAATCGAAAACTTATAAATATTTGCAATTACAATATATAGTTTTGCCGCACTAGCAATAGCAGTAACCAGTACAATTAGTGTCACGACGATCATATTTTCAGTAATTGAAGCACACAACTCACCTCTAGGTTTGCCAATGCCTGTGCTTGGGGATCTGACTCAAACTTTGCAACCACTAGCTTCACTGCCTCAATGAGTTCTGTGTTCGTCCCAAGTACATGCGTATACTGGGACTTGGGGTTCAAATAGTATGCTGAATTTGACAGTGGACACATGGTTAAAGCAAATAAAAATTATATTGGTACATAAGTAACACTAAAGTAAATACATCATCAAATTTATTCACCAGCCTTATGCAATGGATGTATGAGTTAGCTCTCTCATCGGTCATTGATAATCTTTATATAATTTTTGTAGCCACGTGGTATCAAAGCTTTAACACGTACTTCCAATGCGTCCACATCAGCATAAAGAAGTGGCATGGTAGGTTTTCGCTCAGTATCTATCAATTTCAACACCTGTACTACAGGATGCAACACCCTGACTACCACCTTCACATTTTGCTAAAATTCGTCTGAAGCGATGGTACTCTGTGCTTCCACTCCCTGGGGGGTAGCTAATTGTCTCCACGAAAACCAATCCTCAAATGCAAATATCGATCTGAGTCCGGCCATCTTTGCCTCAAAGCTCTTCAATGCTATGAAGTTCATAGCGAATCTGGTGATGCCTGGTCTGACCAAGTCCCCTCCACATTTCTCCCTGAGCATGTTCAAGGAATAACCATGGTTGTAGATGAAAGTGGTTACTTGTCTTGCTTGCTCAACCACTCTCTTGACTTTACTTATCTTGCCCATGTCCTTCAACATCAAATCAATACAATGGGCAGCACATGGAGTCCGGAAGAGATTGTAGTCGGCATTGTTCATTAACATCTCCCCGCCCTCTTAAAATTGCTGCCGTTGTTCGTCAAACTGGACAACGTTCCGAGCTCTCACCTCAACCACCACCTCTTGCAACAGCCCATAAATATAATCTGCATCTTTTACTTCAGGTGATGCATCAACGGACCCTAAGGAACACAGTCCTCCCATCACGAGAAACCATGAAGTTGATGATGGACTTTCACGGTAGGACCAGTCCAACCATCACACATAATAGTTACTCCTAAATCTTCCCAATTCTTCTTCTGGCCTAGAATCCAGTCTTGTAATTCCTTCTTATGTTGAGGAAAATCATGAGTCATTAACTCATATTGATTTGGCCCTTTAACTCCTGTACCTGCCTCAGCAACTGCATTTAGCATGCTCTGAAAGAAAGGGCATGTGGTGACGTTCTTTGGGATGCCATGATAAAACGACCACTTAGAGTAAGAATACCCTACTGACTCCTTATTCTTTCCCCAAACATTGCCTTTATTTTTTTTTGCTTACTACCTTGCTTCGTAAAGACTGTGGGATCTTGCTGTAGAACTTGAACATAATCATCCCGTCCCCGTAGCTGAGGCACAAGTTCTTCCCTTCTACTTCATGATCTAGAAAACCAAGAACCAATCCCTTTACTCCGTCTCTGTGGCTCAAGCTCAGCAAATCCACTACCACTACTACCTGCTCCAGATGTACCTGCTCCTGTCCGTCTCCTCTCTGCATCTGATCTAAGGGTTTCTCTACTAGCCATTGCCGCATGACACATCTGTCTTGCCTCTGCCTCTGTCATATCTTCTACATCTCATCCCTCAGTCTCATGTTTCTCACTGGATTCTGGTACGGTGCCTCGAATTGCCTCCTCAAATTGTTGTTTTTCTCTTTCCATTGCTGCCCTCTTCTGCCTCCTTCCCCTCAAATGTTCACCTATGGCCCTGGATATCTCCACAGGACACTGCGGGCATTTGGAAACATCTTTGCCCAATCCACTCAAGTGTTGCTTCAGTCTTGTGATGCCGCCAGACTGAAGCTTCTTCCCACAAAAATTACACTGGGTCTTCTTCCTATCACCCCGAGTGCGGTCGCATACTGCCATGCATGGTCAGTTCGGGAACCGGTACCGTCGCCCCCATCGCCTGCCTCAGAACTTGGTCTCGATATAATTTCCAAACACTGTTTCATAGAAAACACAAACTTCAATAACCTTACAAACTTAAACACAGCAGAAATTACATTTCAAAAATTTTCTCATATTTAAAATGCGATCAGAATATTTTTCCTTATTTTTCCTGATTTTATAGCATTTTTAATCAATTTTAAATTAATTTTTAATTGCTGAAAATTATTTTTTTAATATAAAAAAAAAAAAACATACAACAACCGAAATCGAAATCTGAAATCGTAAGACAGTAGATCGGCCAACGGTGATTAACCTATAATTAGGTCATCATCATCAAATGAGTAATAATAATTATTTTAAATTTTAATTGCTGGAAATTCATTTTTAAATGCAAATAATTGAAAAAAATACCTATAACAATCAAAAGCGAAATCTGAAACTGTGAGCTTGTAGATCGGGTTCACGTATCTCACATATAAAAATTTCATCACATTCTAGAAATTTTTTTTTTCTCCCTCATAGTCTCATGTAAAAATCTCATTTTTCGGTAAGAAACTTACCTTCAACAGTTGATATGAAGCTCTTACAGCAATCCCCGCAGTCCGAAGCACCACCCGTAGCAAGTTAAAAGTCCAAACAAAGAAAGAATGGGGGAAGAAATGAAAAAAACGTGAAAAAACTAAGAAGAAAGAGGAAGGAGCAGTCTCGGTCGAGTTCTCGACCGAGAACAGGCCCCTTCTCTTTTATAAAAAGAAAAAAAAAGCTAAAAGCAATTTCTCGCCGAGATCTCGCTTGAAACTACCGAAAACCGGATCTCGACAAGATCTCGGCGAGAACATGTAACTGCCGAGACGAAAAGGGTTATCGACCCTATTTTCGTCTCGGCTAGTTACGAAACCAGCGAAATTGGCGAGATTTCGCCGAGATTTTATTCCATGCTGTTCTGGGCAATTGTGATGACGTGGTAGTGTGTGGGACACTTAGTCAGTGAGTTGGCATTGTGGGAACAGCTTTGGCAGTGTTTTACAGCTAAATGGAAGTGTTAACAAGGCCAAGGTTTAAAATCTCGGGTTTCGGAGGAGCCTCCTCCGAAACCGAGATCTCGCCGAGACACTGTATTTTTTTCGAGACAGCCTTTTTAAGCTGTCTCGGTGGCCAAAATATATTTTTTAGGTCTCCAACTTCAGGGGAACATCATTTCTACATACATAAAACACATTTAGAGTATAAAATTGTAAAAATAATGACTCTTTGTGGTTGTTTGGGTTTACAGCCATGTTTTGGCAGTCAACATTGAAGTCTGTTGTAAACTTAGGCTAATATTGTCTATTATATTCAATCAAATATGGCAAATGAGACAATAACATAATGCATCGGGGGAAAGAGAAACAAAATAACACTTCATTATAAATCATTACATCATAGTTCAAATGTTCAATACTGAATGATCCCATAGTTTCGTAGATCGGGCTCACGTATATAAAAATTTCATCAGATTCTACCAATTTTTTTTCTTTCATAGTCTCATTTAAAAATCTCATTTTTGGGAAAGAATCTAACCTTCAACAGTTTATATGAAACTCCCATAGCAATCCCCGCAGTCCGAAGCACCACCCATTGCAAGTTGAAAGTCCAAACAAAGAAAAAATGAGGAAGAAATAAGAAAATTTTCAAAAAACTAATAAAAAAGAGGAAACAGCAGTTCTGGTCGAGTTCCGACCGAAGAGGGCTTCTCTCTTTTATAAAGAGAAAAACAAAAAAAAAGCAATTTCTTGGCGAGATTTACCGAGATCTCGCCGAGAAATTGCGAAATTTACCGAGATCTCGGCGAGATCTACCGAGATCTCGGCGAGATTATGCATCTGCCGAGACAAAAAGGGTTATCGACCCTGTTTTCGTCTCGGCTAATGCCGAGAAGGGCGAGACCGGCGAGATCTCGCCGAGATTTTATTCCATGAACAAGGCTTGGTAGTGAGTTAACTGGGTTTACCACTGAGTTGACTGAGCAACGGTAGCATACAACGATCGATCAAGCCCTATGTGATTTCATGATGCAAAACGGAAGACGATAGGCTCGATTATGTTCAAGCCAGCATTGCATGGTAAGGAACTGCACAACAACAGTATTCAATAGGACAAAATATTCTTGGATTTATGATATTCAAGTTGGTCAATACATTTTCAGCTCCCATATTGAAAGAGCTGCATAGCAACCAACTTATTTGGGAACACTACATTTGGAAATGAGAGAATTCATCGCAACCCATGTTATGGTACCATCCAAATGTCTAACAATAGAAACCACCTACTACCACCTTTTATTAGTAAGAATATCTTACTATCATTAGATAATGAAGACACCTCACTAGTCATTGTACAGCCAAACTTGAGTCTCCAGCTCACAATCTCCACATCATTCCCTCCACTGGAAACAAGACTCGGCCCTGAGTTGCCTTCGGGGTACAGAGGATCATTTGGGTAATAGGTCATTAAATCGGGCACATTGAAGGTGCGTGTCATGGTCCAATCATTTGGGAGATCCACAGCATAGGCATTTTCATTGATCTTGCGTATGATCCGGAACGGGCCGTATTTCTTAGGCTTTGACTTGTTTTAGGAACCAGTAGGTTTACCCTGTATCCAACTGGGTCCTTTATTGCTTCTGAATTGGATAATGACCTTCCTACATACATTGTTAATATAACATTTAGATGGTATCTGTTTACTTATGATATTGCTTCTGCTATTAATGCTTTGATTTGTTTAATTGATTTTTATGGATATTGCATATGTAAATTGTAGAATGGTTAGTGAATCACAACATGTTTAGCGGATCCTGGGTGGATTCGGGTCCCCTTATGGGGAGACCCGGGTATCATGCCCGTGTCTAGAAATGGGTTGTGACACATAGTGTATGGCTGTTGGAATCCAATTGACAAAAGAACTCCATCTATGTCTCACATAGGAAAGTATTGGAGTTTGAGGACGTAACCTAGAGTGTCATTGTTACTGTCAATAATGCACATTGAGCCCCTAAGAATGCGACAAGCAAGTTGCGTCCTAGCCGTGGGATCCCCATCCAATGGTCAGAGATCTTAACCTATTATCCTCTTCTGGTAGTAGTTATCTATGTCAACTCTACCACTCTAATGGCGTATCCGGCTCCACTGGGACACTTGTAAGTCTATATATGCACTCGATGGTCACAAGTAACTCACTTCTTTACACCCTCAGAGATACTCAAGCCTTACCACACTCTAAGGAGCTTACGATCTATCGTAATCTCCATTCTGTTAGCTCTATTACTGACTCGATCGTCGGAGTGGTCGCTGGACTATCCAGTCCGACCTCTGGTGATTCTTCTTTGGTTTTAGGTTACGGGCCACATTAACATTCACAGTTTCAGCCACAACAATGACATAGTAATTACAAGATATATCAATACTGGTATCGACAACTTGAAGGCTGATTAGTAGCAACAGTTTCACACCAAAGATCTGGGTCGCTTGATGTACTTTTTGAGAGTCGAGGTGGCTCAGTCATGAAATGGTATTTCTCTTTCTCAGAGAAAATACGTTTTGAATTTACTCACTGAGATAGGACTGTTAGGGTTTAAACATATTGATACCCTAATGGATCCTAATGTCAAACTTACCACTGATGAGGTTAATGTTTTGCCTGACCCTGAGAGGTATTGGAGACTAGTTGGGAGAATATATTATCTTATTGTAACTTGTTCGAATGTGGCTTTTCCAGTTACTGTTGGGAGCCAATTTCTATTTTCTCCACGGATGCCTAATTAGGATGCTGTTATTTGCATTTTGTGATATCTCAAGAGGGCTCCAGGACGTGGTTTTCTATATTTTAATCATGGACATTGACGTATTGAGGGTTTTTTAGATCCTGAGTCAGTTGGTTCTCCCATTGATTGACGGTCTATTACTAGATACTATATTTTTGTTAGTGGAAATTTGGTATCCTAGAAGGGCAAGAAATAGATTGTCATCGCTCGGCCCAATGCAGAGTCTAAGTATTGTCTATGGCACATGTCACATGTGAGTTGATGTGATGCAACACGAGATCCACAAGACTTGAATAGGAATTTTCTTAGGGTTTAAGTTTAATTGGGAAATCTTTGTAATTCTTTATTTTGGCCAGTTTAATTAGATTAGTTAGGATTTTAATATTATATTTGACTTAGTTTAGGAGTTCTTATTTATTTATTTCTTTTAATTTCAAAAAGAGGTGTGGAACCTTGTTACAGTTTGGACTTAGGAGTCCTTTCTTTTATTTATTTATCTAGTTTTAGTTTTAATGGGAAAGTGTCCACGATTTAGGTACTTTCCTTTTTTTTATTGTTTTTATTTATTTATTTGAGTTATCTTGTCGGCCCCACTTATATTGGTTGTAAGCTTATATCCAAATTTCCTTATGGAATTAATTATGTAATGATAATTGAAAGAAAAAGAAAAGACGCAGCTCTCGGTCTATCTCTCTCTCTCCTATAAGTCTCTTCCCCTCTCTTTCATGATCTCCCTTTCTCCCTATATTTCTCTTTCTCGTTTTCCCTCCCCCTCTCTCTCTCTAGGCGGTGATCCTATCTCCCCCTTGCTGTAACGACGACCCTTTCCTCCTCCCTACTGTTAACAATGGCCTCATTCCCCCGCTCTCTCTCTCTCTCTCTTACGGTTTCTTTCTCTCCCTCTGATTATATCTAATTCTTCTTCCCTCTCGTTTACCTCTTTCGCTTCCCCTTTTCTTCGATTATAGAAGAAAGAAAATGCTCACAATACCCCTAATTTCTCCTTTTCTATTACGGTAGTCCATCCCGTGCCCATTCACCTTCCCTTTATTACCCCTTTCCCTTTTCCATCTTTCAGTGTTCCATTCTTTTCCCTTCTAAAAAATCCAGTCTGCATTATTTGGTATCAGAGCCTAGGTGAGCCTAGGTTAGGAAGAGATATTAGATCGTCTTGAAAGTGTGCTTCAACAACATGAACAAGCCTTAAAGGTTCATCGAAGGGAAAGGTTGCATCAACAACATGAAACCTTAAACATTCTTCAAGCCAATCTTGAGGGGTTACAACAAATAGATAGGTGCGTGGCTCGGATAAAGCAGTTTGGGTATCCCAGACACTCTTCATCAAGCGTTTCCAACAACTCTTGATGACAAGATAGAGTCAACCATTGCAGTTCCTACAGTAGAGGGTTACATTGAAGAGGATATAGATGAAGATCAGATTAGTCACATGGTGAAAAATTATATCGTTCCAAAGCCATCCATTAATGGATGTGTTGAAGAGGTCAAAAACCAGGATGCAAACGTGGTACAGGTTGAGATCATGGCTCAGTAAGACATTCTACAACCAACAATTGAGAAGGACTTTTTCGGCGCAACTGATCTCGTTTGTGATGATCCAATCACAAAATATGTGATTCCATCGTCAATCTTTGAAGGACGGACCCCTCGACTCATAGATTACATCCCTACCACTCGGGCGTTAATGAAATTTTGTTACAGATTACCGTTGGATGTGTCTTTCACGAGTTTATTTCGTCGTCTCTACAAAATTCGAGGACGAGTTTTTTTAAGAGGGTGAGAATTGATGCAGCATGGGATCCACAAGGCTTGGATAAGAATCTTCTTAGGGTTTAAGTTTATCTTTGTTGTTTCTTTATATTGGCAAGTTTAATTAGATTAGTTAGGATTTTAAGATTATATTTGACATAGTTTAGGAGTTTTTATTTATTTATTTCTTTTAATGTCAAAAAGCGGCGTGGAACCTTGTTACTGTTTGGACTTAGGAGTCCTTTCGTTTATGGGAAAATTACACAGACACCCCCTCTATAATTGAGAAACTACACAGAACTACCCTGTCTTTACAAAAGTTACACAAACTACCCCTCTAATACTGCTTTCATACACTCTCACCCATAGTTGTCAAGGCGTCGCCTAGGCGTCCGGGCGGTTTGTACAGGCCAGGGCGCCTTGTGTACATGAGAAAGGCGGTCGCCCAGGCCAGACAGGAACAACATTTATCAGGCAGTACCCCCCCTATTTGAATCCAATAAAATAGTCTAAAATTCAAATTCCAGAAGGAAAAAAAGTCAACCCCCTTGTTCAAGAACAAAAACCATATTTTTGGGTGCGAGGGCGATTTTCAACTTTTAAATGCTAGGCTTTTTTCTAAATATAAAAATTCTATAAATCTTATTATAATAAATCATCACTAAAAACCAAGAGTGTGCCAAAATAATCTTTTGCTTTGATGCCCAAAAAATAATTTACATTCAGACGACTTTAAACAGCATTCCCGTATTCCGAACAAGGTTTGACCGGAGTGTAACTCCTTCATTATAATTTGGATTTAAGCAATCTCGGATTTGTTGGAAAGCTGATTATGCTAGCTTTGCAACGAATTCGAGATTGCTTGAATCCGAACTACATTAAAGGAGTTACGCTCCGATCAAATTCGTTAAAAGTACACAAATGTTAGTCATAAATAATTGTTTACTTAACTCTAGACACAATCCCAGGTCTTAGTGTACATTAGTAAACTTGGGTCCACACCACATATTAATTAAGTTATGTCTTAAATGTTGATTATTTATGTAGAATGTTGCATATATATAAACATTAATATTTTAGAAATAAAAAAAATGCACTGGGAACGCCTTGGTCGCCTAGGCAATGCCTAGGCGCCCAGGATGGCCCCAAACGCCTTGGATCGCCTTGTCGCCTTGACAACTATGCTCTCACCCACGCCGTTACTTACAACTTAACGGGAAAATGTCAAATTTTTTTTAACACAAAAATACCCTTAATGAATGTAAAATGACCTAAATGGGTATCCTAGGTTCATCTTTCTTTTCCATGAGTTTGCCGTTTTCTTCTCTATGAGAATTAAGAGATGGCTATGAAACTATTTGTTGAGGATTGTTTCAAATTTCAGCATTGTATCATAGTTACCATTTTTCAACATCACCGTCCAATACTGCCATGGATTGCCTACAACTTCGCATAAAGAACCCAGATACAGTTCTTTCTCCACTGCATATAGGTCTGGATTGTTTAGAGCTTTTGGACTCAAACTTGAAGAAATGGTTTTCCCGTACTCAGTTTGTTATCAGCATCGGTCACTCTATGCTTCAATGAAGAATCTGCCTAGAGGAGAACAACAGAACAAACATTAAAAGGAATAGGAAGAATCCCATAAATCAACACTAGAAAAAGGGTGAAAAAAGGGATCAATTTGGAAACAACAAATCGAGGTTCCATCCAATCTACTTCACCAAATTGCGTTGCTTCATAAAAGAGAGGGGAATGAAACACCCAAGCCAAAATTGCAGATGAGAAAATCAAGGCAGAGAGAGAAGAGTAGACTGAGACAACTTCACTCCTGAAGAGGGTTTAAATTTTAAATCGATTTGTTTTAGCTCAGTTTCATATCAGGAATTGAAGTTTTTCACTCTGCCAATCTCGAAATTTCACTCTTTACACATCCAATCTGTTCATATCCCATGACCCAGTTCAGAAATCATAAAATTCTGAGGCAATATAGTGACGAAGCTGCCCCAGTTTTGATCCACGACCCAATTCAAAAATCATAAAATTCTGAGGCAATATAGTGACGAAGCTGCCCCAGTTTTGATACACCGTTACATTGTGGGCGTTAAAAACTAATGGAAAAAATTCTAATATTTTTTTAAGACAATATTACCTTTATTCAACAAGTTCTCCAACTTCATCTTCTTTCTTCTCCATCTTCAGCCCCACCTCGGCCCTTCCCCATCTACTGCTACTGCCAATCGCAACTCCACCTGGTTCAACTTGTCGATCTTCGGATGCAAACTTATTGAAACAAAGGTTCCTTGGTGAGAAATAAAGACCCTTGATGATTGTAGTGTGTAATGCGTCTATCCTGATTCGTTTTTTCCGACTCTTATGTTGCCTCGGTAGATTCCTTTTGGAGGAAGTGAAGATTTAGGGGTTTCTTTTGGCGATCCACAATACATCCCGTGCAACTTCCCATCTTCTCTTCTTTCACTTTATCCTAAAATTTTAACTTTTTCTATGAAATTTACTGATTTTGTTGAACATTTATTTTGGGATTTTAGCAGTGCAGCCACCTATTTGCATCTAACATTGACTGTTCTTAAAAATTCGCGAAGAAGGAAACAGCAACTGGTGGAGAAGAAAGATGAACCTGGGGTTTTTTTGGATAACTTAACAATAAACCCATTTAGGTCATTTTACATTCATTAAGGGTATTTTTGTCTTAAAAAAATTGACATTTTCCCGTTAAGTTGTAAGTAACGGTGTGGGTGAGAGTGTATGAAAGCATTGTTAGAGGGGTAGTTTGTGTAGCTTTTGTAAGGACAGGGTAGTTCTGTGTAGTTTATCAACTGTAGAGGGGGTGTCTGTTTAATTTTTCCTTCTTTTATTTATTTATTTAGTTTTATTTGTAATAATAAAGTGTCCACGTTTTATGTACTTTCCTTTTTTTATTGTTTTTATTTATTTATTTGAGTTATCTTATGGGTCCCACTTGTATTGGTTGTAAGCCTATAGGCAAATCTCCTTATTGAATTAATTATGCAATGATTATTGAAAGAAAAAGAAAAGAAAGAGCTCCCGGTCTCTCTCTCTCTCTCTCTCTCTTCCTATCTTTTTCTTTCTCGTTTTCCCTCCCCCCTTTCTCTAGGCGGTGATCCCATCCCCCCTTGCTGTAACGACAGCCCCCGCCCACCTCTCTCTCTCACGGTTTCTTTCTGTTGAATCAGAGAGAATGAGTGAGATTATAATCTCCTCACTCAGCCTTCTTATTTATAATGAAGTCATAAGAAGCAAGATTACAAATATATCCTTAATGGCTTACTTGCATTATCAAGTTTGAAACTGAGTGTAGAGATACCGGGGTTATTTATGTTCTAGTCACCATACAGAGTAATACAATATTGTTTAGCCAATTATTTAGACTCTTAGAGAAGTAACCTTTGTTTAAAGAGTTTGAGCAGTTGTTTCTTGACGAACTACCTGAATTATCACCTATGCATGACATTTAACTCGCTATCGATTTGATCTTGCCAAACTTACCTCATTATAGAATGAATCTCAAGGAACATGCCGAACTTAAACGGCAAGTAGATGAACTACTTGAGAAGGGATTGATTAGGGAGAGTCTTCCTCCTTGTAGGGTACCTGCTCTACTTACACCCAAGAAGAATGGTGATGTAGGACAGCCTAGGGTTTCTAGACTAACCTACTCTTACACAAAGGCTAACAACAAAGACTCATTAAAGAGGTATGTACTGATGTGACAGCAACACACATGAATTGCATACATGCTTAACACTCCGATAACAATATGTAATCAGCATTATAACTTTAGGTAACATGTTCTCAATTCAGCAATATCCAATTAGAAGTCATGGTAGATCAACATTAAACAGCATGTTATGAAGTACTATTGTGCAAGAGCTGTCAAAACTCATAAAATAGTAAGATTAAATGCTTAGTAGGAAAGTAAACCCATGATCATATGAAACCAGAATTATTGTCAATGTAAAAGGACAAGGAATACTAACCAAAATAAGCTGTAACGAAAGGTTTAAATATAGGATACGACCCACACATGTTTGCTGTCCAGGGTAGCGGAAAACAAAGAACTAGCAAGGCAATATATGGACTGATTATATCAAACACAAAAAAAATACCTAAACCAGTCTCATGAAAGAGAGAAGGGGGACAGGAACCATGCCGACGAATAACAATAAATAGGGGGGTGCATGGTTCAAAATCTCGATGAGATCTTGCCGAGATATTAAACTTCTCGAACATGTCGAGACGAGATCTCGAGATTCCCGACTGGTTTTGACATTTTTGACCAATTTTCGACCATTTCTCGAATGGTTTCAACATTATGTATGAATTATGATTGTATTGTCTACTTGACTACTTTGGGTTTTTTGACTATGACAATAACTAATTAAGTGCTATTATGTTTATTCTCCTCCTAAAATAAAATTTTACTAACTCATTTGGTCTTTTATGATCTTCTACTAGTGTAACATTATGTAGAAAAACCAGTATTACCCTATGTTTGCATTTGAATTTCAGACCGACACTACTAAACATGGGTGTAAACCCAAACAATCACCATGTGTGATTATTTTTACAATTTTATGGTTTAAATGTGTTTATATATGCTAAAATAGGGTTTCCCTGGAGTATCAGGCCTTTAAATGGCCATTTTAAGGTCGAAACATACTTTTTAAGCTTTTGAGATTTTTTATAATGTCTCGTCGAGATCTTGTCCGAGATCGGATATCTCGGTCGGTTTCTCAGAGGGTCGAGACACCCTTGAGACTCAAGATTTTGAACCTGGGGAGGTGGGGAACTTACCGGAACAAAGAAAAGGGGGGGGGGGGGGGCTTTGCCGTGAGGGGAGAGAAGAGGAAGTAGAGAGAGAGAGAGAGAGAGAGAGAGAGAGAGAGAGAGAGGGGTTTACCATAACAGAAAGGGGGGGATATCGCTGTGAGAGAGATAGAGGGAGAGGATAGGGGGAATCGAGAAGAGAGATCGAGAAAGAGAGGAAGAAGGGAAGTTTTATCGTGTGAGAGGGAGAGCCGAGAGCTCTTTTCTTTTCTTTAATCAATGCATAATCCATTCCAATTAGAAAAGTCGCCTTTATATAGGTTGTACAACCCTTATCAGATAACTAAATAAATAAATTAATTAGTGAAAGAAAAGACGTCTTAAGTGCGAAATCGTGGAAAAGGTGATGCAGATCAGGATTTGCTCAAGGAGGGGCCGCAATCAACAATCAAATGGGCCTGGCCCATTGGGTTATGCAACCAGCAAAGCAACCCAATCAAGCCAAGAAGAAACACTGTTCACGGCACTGTTCACGTGAACAATGCTCACGTGAACAGTACCAAACCCCAGCTCCAATAGTCGACAGCAATGTTAGTATTTGATAGATATTAAGACTCTTTTGATTGAGAACTATATTCACTTTCCTAAAATATAGGTAGGATTAGATATTTAGAAGTCCTTAGTTTCCTAAAAGTTGTTTAGAAACTTTCCTATTATCTATAAAAGAAGTTTATTTTTATTTTTATTTATTTCAGTTTTTAGAATCGTATTGTCTGTTATTTAGGAAGTTTTTTTTATTGTTGTAACTCTTATTTTGTAGCTTTTGAAGAGTTTATAAATATGAGGAAACCTAAGGCTGGCGAGAGAAAGTTGGCCAGAGTTTTATTAAAAAATTCTGGTTGAGTCTCACTGGTTGTGAGACTCAACCGAAACTCCTATTTTGTTCATTCCTGTTTTCAAATAATAGTGGTTTTTTGAAAATTCATAATTTCTTCATCCATGGTTGGATCACCTTCAAATTTGGGTATGTTATCAAGCACATCCTAGAGTACTTCCCCTCCAAGTTTGAAGACCTTCCAACGGTTGGATTCTGTGAGAAATAATTTTTTCTACTGTTATACAATTCTGGTTCTGTTAAAATACCTGTTTGAGTCTAACGAGCAAGATTGATTTCAATCCCACCCGTTGGATCGAGTTCATCTATTGGAATATTGTTCCTCATGTCCTAAGGACCATTGTTTTCAAGTTTCGAAGCATTCTATTGTATAGATTTGAAGTGGAGTAATTAATTGTCAAGTTCAATCATTCTTGTTTGTTGTTAAAGGGTAAATTTGGGTTGGACTATGATAAGATCCTGCAGCAAAGAGGGGTAATTGATTTGAATGTGTTGAGAAACCCCCTTTGCCATCAAGAGGGTCCACACCCCTTTTACATTAAAAGAAATAAAAAATAAAAAAGGGACTAAATCAACTATATATAGAAATAGAAATAACAAGCATAAAGAGAACAAAACGGTTTCTAAAACCAATACTGAAATAAAATGTAGGGAAACCAAGCTGTTCCTAAAGCCAACAATAAAGTAAAGGTGTAGGCTGCAATGCCACTCCGCTAGCTGCTGCCCCTAGCTAAATGATATCCTCGGAACTGGTCATCAAAACACAAGAGGGGAGGAGAAGGCTGGAGCCTATCTCTCCTCCGCTGGTACACTCTAAAGGGTGGGTCTGCAATGATGTCCTCATCACCCAGGACATCAAGAGAACCTAAATTGAGGGTGCTCAAGCAAACTGCACAAACTTATTTTTTATTTTTTTACTTTTTAACTTTTATCTGGAGTATTTAGGAGAGTAGCTCTCATCTAATGCAATTGATAATGAAGACAGTATAGTGCAGTTCAGAATTCTAGAAATAATCTAGAGCTAAAAAAGTGCAAGCAGTCCAGAATCGAAGTTGAATCAGTAGAACTATTTTTGGACCAGAATAGAAGAATGGTAAGAGAACTTGACTTATATTGCAGTAGAGGAAGATCAGATTTAAGACTCAAATATGGAATTACTTTAATAGGACATAAAAATAAGATTTGCAAGAAGAAATTCAGTTTCAGAAGATATATAACCAGAACTAAAAATAGAAATATGAAGGAAAAAGAGAATTACAAGAAAAAGAAACGATTGAGATCAAGAAGGGTGACTTGGAGGAGAACAGGTCACTTTGTTGTAAATGTTAAAGAGTTCCACCTTGATGCGGGATCCGGGTTGAGAAAACCCTAATTAATCCGCTAATGGGCCCAACCAAATAATAAGATAATCAAATAGCAATTTTAGTGGCAGAACTGTAAATATTTTAAAACCTCAACCAGTGGTGGCAATTCTGTAAATAATCAGAAGTTGCAATAGCTTAAGAACCCAAACAAGACCCTTATGATAAACTTGTAATAACCCCCCCCCCCCACCTCCCCCGGAACTCAGATGAAAAGGCGATAACCATTTCGTCTCGATTACCTATTCCGCGAATCTCGCTATTTTTCGCTATTTGCCGAGATCTCGCAGATTTTGCTTTCTTTTTTTTCCTTTATAGCAGACGAGATGCTTTGCGGTCGAAACTCAACGGAACAGTCCCTCTGATATTTTCTTTAAATTTCTTCATTTCTTCATTTCTTCCCCATTTTTTTGTTTGGACTTCTAAATTGCTACAGTGGTGCTTCGGACGCGGGGATTCGTAAGAGCTTATATCAACGTTGAAGGTAAGTTTCTTCTAAAAATGAAATTTTTACATGAGACTCAAGGGAGAAATTTTTTTTTCATGTGATGAAATTTTTATATGTTGGTTACGTGAGCCCGATCTACAAGCTCACGTTTCGTTCAATTTTGATTGTTGTAGGTATTTTTTTCAATTATTTGCATTTAAAATGAATTTTCAGCAATTAAAATTTAAAATATTAATTATTATTACTCATTTGATGATGATGACCTATTTATATGTTAATCACCGTTGGCGATTTACTGTCCTACGATTTCGTTTCGATTTCGGTTGTTGTTTTTTTTTTTGAATTATTTATATTAAAAAATAATTTTCAGCAATTAAAAATTAATTTAAAATTGATTAAAGTAATAAAGACTAAATGGATAAGGGCAAAGCTGGAAAAAAAAGGCAATAAAATATTAAACCAAATTAAAAGGTCATCTTCCACTTTCAGCCACGAACAGTACAAGGAGACGGTTGAACCAGGGTGCTTTCAGTTGGGAGATCTCACTCGGTAGTGATCCGATGGACCTAAAACTTCAACCGAAGGTTCGAAACATTCAAGGCTGCTGATTCCACCTATTATTTCTCCTAGAACAGCAATCAACAAGAGAGATTGAAGGTCTGAAATCGATCCTGGCGGAAGAGGAAGATTTAGATCTGTTCTTCACTTGGAAACCTTCAGTTTCATCAAAGTCTCGGGCCGATTCTTTGCAGGTAGGATCAGTTATAGGTAATGATGGGATTCCCAAAGTCTCAGTCCAAACAAAGGAGTAACGAAGGAGATTGAAGTACTTTTGGTGGACTGTTCCTACTGCCCAGAACAGGAAAACGATACTAGTAACAGGGAAGAATCAAGGAAATAAGAAGAAAACAGGGAATAAGGGAGAGGGAAGAAGAAGGGGGAAAATCAGCCTAAGGAAAGGACTATTCCTTATCGCTGGGAGAGAGGGAGAGAGAGAGAACACCACTTCTGCCTGCCGGCACACAATTGAATATTCAATTCATTCTTTTCTTTTCTTCAATCTTCTAATCTAAATTAAAAGTCTTATTACATGTGTATTTAAAAGAAATACTTTCCTAAACTAATTGAAGTAAATTAGTAAGTAAATAAAATCCTAATCCTAATCCTAATCCTAATTAAAGAAACCATAATCTACTAATTGCCTAATAAAAATATTGCCTAAACTTCTAATCTAAAATTCCCAAAAATAAAAGATTACAAATATTACAATTAAAATTAAATCTAACAAAGATTTTAACCCATGCCCATCCCAGCTTATGGGCCCGCTGCTGCATCACACCTGTAATTGGGGGTATTTTAGGCATTAGTAATAGTAATCTTTATTGTATGTGTCGGTTTAAATGATTGGGGGTATCCTTGTCATTCCATCTTTATTTTTATTATAAATAAACTAAGCTTTCATGGTTAGGAGTACTTTTGACTCCCACTGAAATCTTCTTCTCTCTTTTTTTTTCCTTCTTCTCCTAGGTTACTTGTCACATGCTATTAGAGCAAAAAAAGACCAGTTTGGTCTCAGATGTTACAACTCACTCTTATGAGTCCAACCGGCTGAAACTTTGAGACGAAAATCCTATCTCATAACCCTCTTGAATGCTAGCAATAAATGAAGAAATCAGCAAGTGAAAGTGGAATAAAAAAAATTCCTTAAATCAGGTGGGCGGAACTGTGGCAACCACCCATATTTTCAGACAGCAGGGGGTGATTTGGAAAGAAAGGGCCTAGGTTTAGGTCGCCTTATGGTAGAGATACGAATTCCAAAGTTTGAAGGTGAGAGAACTTAGGATGAAGGAGAATGAATCTATTCTGTTTGGCTGCAACTACTCCCCAGAGCAGAACAGAATGTGGAAAAAAGAAGAAGAGATCAAACCTGATAGGAAAAAGAACTAGAAGACTCCATCAACATCAGATCTAACAAATTAGTTTCTATCAACGTCAGATGTAGCAGTGGTGGCTGCACACCACAACAAAGATCTTTAAATGACTCTCAAAACGGCACTTGCTCTGGTACCATGTAATAAAGTAAACCAGGAGAACAAACAATGGAGAAAGAGAGGGAGAATAAGAAGATTTGGTGGGATTCAATAGTACTCCCCACCATGAAGACTCAGTTTATTTATAACAAAAATAAAGATGGAATTACAAAGATACCCCTGATCACATAAACTGACAAATATAATAAAGGCTACTATTGCTAATGCATAAACTACCCCCAATTACATGTGGAACTCTTTAGCAGAACCTTGTGAGACCCCTTAAACATTCCATGGCACAACATCGTCTACTTTAGGGATCACATTCCTAGTCACAGCTTTATTGTGTGGAGAGCCCTCATCCAATCTCTCCCAACATAGTCAGTCCTTCCTCATCCATAAGCACATTGACACATCCCCTGCTCATTGCTTGCGTTGGAATGCTCCAGAGGCCATCAAATTTCAAGAATAACTAATGGTGTGAACTGTAAACAGGATTTGAAATCAGATTTGAAAGTTCAAGTCCAGAAAATTCAGAAACCAAGAAGTAGACTTGTCGTAGGATTCTCAGGAATTGGAGACTAGATATTGATGTCTAAAAACTGAATTAATAGCAAGTACTCAGTACCAATTCCAAATCAATTTTTTTTGAAACCAAATTTGATATGAGGCCGATAGGTAGTAAAATTTCGATTACAAAAATGGGACAGAATTAAACCAAACTGAAATCCATAATGATTGAAATTAGAATTGAATTCAGATCTGCACCAAAAAAAATAATAATAATAAAAATAAAAAGATAAAAAAAAATTCTTGCACAAGCTGAAGAAACTGCAAGTTACTTGATTAAGTGAAGAAGAAGGAAATATGTAGAAGCGGGGAGAAACATATTACCTTATGTGAGAACAGAGAGAGAGAGAGAGAGAGAGAGAGAGAGAGAGAGAAAGAGAAAGAGAGAGAGAGAGCACAAGTTCCAGCCCGCAGGCACACCAAATCAATATTCATTCCATTATCAAAAACCTGAATATCCAACAGTTGCACCTTGTATTTAGAGAGAGAAATAAAACACTCCTAATCTAATTAGATCAACTAAAGATAATCTCGTAATAAATTGCTAAGACTAATTGAAGATAAAACTTGACGAACTTCCTAATTATAATCTAAGACCAACACAAAAGTCTAAAGCAACATAAACTCAATTATGGACTCTTAACACCTAATCCCGTATGCAAATAAAAATCCCTAAATTTGGGCTCAGAAAAGAGATCCATTTTATTAATAATCCCCATAAAAAAAGGCCCAAGCCCCATATATAATCCACCCGTGGGACAAAATACAATATTATGAGGCCCAGATGGCTTGATTGGGAGCCTCTATCTGCATCACTATGAGAAACCAATGCCATTAGTTTTTGACAGCCTTTGTGCCTTCTTTGACTATATCTTCCCACTCCCCGTAGGACATTTTCATAAATGAACAATCTTGTACTCTGTTCTTGTTGCAGCTGATTTCTTTTTTTTTTTTTTTTTTTTTCCTCGGCAGATTCGAAGACTCTAAAAGAGGAAAAGAGGGAGGAAATTTTTGAGAGTTTAAAGTCTGATGGATCAATTGGATGGGCTGTTGATGTTATAGATCCGAAGGAGCTTTCAGCTAAGATGCTAAAAAAGTCAGTTTAGGTTAACATGTACCAACATATTGCTTCATGTGCTTGCTTGTACCTTCTAACTAGAGATTTTCTTTTCCATATGCACAGAAATAAAATAAACCTAAATGAAATATCACATGATTCTGCCATTGGCCTTGTTGCTAGAGTACTTGGTATGGGAGTTCTTCTAACTGAGGTAAATTCTTTCAATTTATTGTTTGATGGAATCCCTATTAATTTATGTATTAATGATTATTTCTTGAGCTGACAAATTTGATGGAATCCCCCTTAAAATTTCAATTCCTAGATGTTTGTATGTTGTACGGGTTGGATCTGATTTGGTTCTATGGAGATCCACCAAGGATATTGTAACTGTAACAATCTCTCAAAGAAGTAACCCAGAACACAAAACAAAAAAAGTCGCGCAAGAGAAGAAGAAGATAAAGAAGAAGAAGACGAAGAAGGAGAGAAAGAGAAGGAATGAATGTAACCCTTCTCTCCACAAGCCTTTATTTATAGAGAACTAAGCACCTATTACAAGGAAACAAATAAACAAGGAAATAACTAAATAGAAATAAAAAAAGGAACTAAAATAGACACATCATGGGTGGTAATCTAGTACCGCCAACAACAGGGGATATTATCGTAACCCTCGCTTAAGCTGGAGTGTATAGATCACCCAATCCAAGCTTGTAATAGTTCAAATGATACGCTGGTCCAAACAAGGGCTTAGTGAGTATATTAGCGAGCTGATTTGAAGATGAAACAAATGGAGTGACAACGAGTTTGTTCATAACAGCATCACGGATAAAATGACAATCCACTTCTATGTACTTGGTTTGCTCATGGGGCACTGGATTGCTGGCAGTGTAAATAACATCTTGATTGTCACACATCAAGGTCATAGGTTGAGAGATAGGAAATCCCAATTCCTGCAGAAGATTTTTCAACCATAGTAGTTCGGCAGTAGTCTGTACCATTGCACGGTACTCAAATTTAGCACTAGATTTGGAGATAGTAGTCTGCTTTTTACTTCGCCAGGTGACTAAATTGCCACCGACGAAAATACAGTAACCAGTAGTAGAACATCTATCACCATTAGCACCAAAAAATCCCACAACATCAAGATGACAATGGCTGGAGTAAATAAGACCAGTGTTAGGAGATTTCTTCTGATATCGCAATATACGACAGGTAGCTTCCCAATGGACAACCTTAGGAGCTTGCATAAATTGGCTGACCATCCCGATTGCAAAGGAGAGATCAAGCCTATTAACAGTAAGGTAAATTAGCTTTCTAACCAGATGTCTATATTGTTGAACATCAGAATATTTAGGACTATCACAAGTTTTAAATTTCTGATGAGGATCCATGGGAATTTCAACTAGCTTAACATGTTTCGGTAAGAAGATCAAATATGTAATTCCGTTGGGATAGACTGATGCTTCTACGGCTTCGAACAACTTCAATACCAAGGAAGTAATGTAGAAATCCTAAGTCTTTCATCTGAAAATGTTTGTTTAGATAAGACTTAATTTTAATAATTCTTGACTTGTCATTCGCTATAGAATGATATCATCAACATAGACAGCTATTATGGTAACAGTAGATTAACGATGACGTATAAAAATAAAATGATATCATCAACATAGATAGCTATTATGATAACAGTAGATTGACGACAACGTACAAAATAGAATGATATCATCAACATAGACAACTATTATGATAACAGTAGATTGATGACAACGTACAAAAATAGAGTGATATCATCAACATAGACAGCTATTATGATAACAGTAGATTGATGACAACGTACAAAAATAGAATGATCCGAATAGCAAATAGTGAAGCCAAAACTAGTAAGAACCGTGTTGAATTTATCAAACCAAGCACGAGGGGACTGCTTAAGTCCATAGATAGCCTTAAGTAATTTGCAGACTTTGGTAAAACTCCCTCCGTGAGCAACATATCCTGGAGGTTGGTCCATATAGACTTTCTCTTGAAGATCTCCTTATAAAAATGCATTCTTAACATTGGCCAATCAAATTTCACAGCCAAAGAGATAATAACTCGAACAGAGCTGAGACGAGCCATAGGTGAGAACGTCTCAAAGCAATCAACCCCATAGGTCTGAGTGAATCCTTTGGCAACAAGTCGAGCTTTCAAGCGCTCAACAGAGCCATCTGAATTATGCTTCACAGTATAAACCCATTGGCAACGTACAACAGAGTGGCCAGGTAGGAGATCAACAAGTGTCCAAGTTTGACGAGATGTCAGAGCATCCATTTCAGCATCCATAGCCGCTTTCCACCCTAGATTGAGCAAGGCTTGGGAAAGAGTGGTAGGGACAAAGGTGGCAGATAAGGAGTAAACAAGAGTGTAATGACAAGTGGGAAGATGGTCAATAGGAAAAGTAAGTAAGGAGTACCTTTCAGGCTGAGTGCGGTACGAGTACCTTTACTGAGAGCAATAGGGAGGTTAAGGGTGACCTCAGAGATAGGGGTAGATGTAGTAGTAGGCGGAGCGTGAGACGCAGCAGTTGTTGGAGCCGTTGGCCTACGACGTTGGTAGACCTGTAGAAGTGGCGGTGTAGGTAAAGGTGATGGTGTTGGTTCAGAGCCATCAGGGGGAATGAGAGGTATTAGTGGGTTAGAGGGAGATGAAACAACAGGCACCATAACCGGATAGTTTGGTTTGTCTTCAAAGAAGGTAACATCAGGACTCACAAAGTAACGCTTAGTAACAGAATCAAAACATCTGTTCCTTTTTTTGAGTACGAGAATAATCAAGAAAAATACATTTGATTGAATGAGGAGAAAGTTTATCCAATTTGGGATGCATAATGTAAACAAAGCAAGTACTATCAAAAATTCGTGGAAGGACATGAAATAGAGGGGTATTAGGATAAAGAAGAGTAAAGGAAACTTTATTGTTGAGAACAGGTAAAGGCATCCTATTAATAAGATAACATGCACTCAAAACAGCATCACACCAATAATACTTAGTCACATTCATATGAAACATGAGAGACTTCGCAATATCCAGGAGTTGCCTATTTTTACGTTCAAAACCCCATTTTGTTGGGGAGTGTAAGCACAACTAGTATGATGGAGCATTATATGAGTAAAACAAAAATCGAAAACAACAGATTAAATATACTCAAGAGCATTATCAGTACGTAGAACTTTGATACAAACACCAAATTGAGTAGAAATTTCCTAATAAAAACCCTTAAAAATATTAAAAAACTCAGAACAATCCTTAATTAAATAAAGTCAGTTCATCCTAGAATAATCATCCACAAAAGTTACAAAATAAGAAAAACCAAGTCTATTGGGGATTCGACAAGGACCCCAAATATCAGAATGCACTAAGGAAAATGGAGAAGTACACCAAGGCGTAATACTAGTAGGAAAAGAAGAATGGTGATGTTTCCCTAATTTGTAAGCCTTACACTATAAGGTAGAGAGACTTGCAGCTAGGGATAAGAGCCTTCATTTTGGAGAGAGACAAATGACCGAACCGGTGGTGCCATTGAAGCGGAGTGGTGGTGGATGTAGCAACAGCGGTAGTGAAGGGTTCAGTCTGCTCCAAGTAATATAGGCTAGCATGCTCACATTCGCCACTAATCGTCGCCCTGGTCCTGAGATCCTGAAAGACACAATAAGAAGGAAAGAAGGTAGCAATACAGTTAAGTGATTTGGTAAGTTGGCCAATAGAGATAAGATTAAGAGGTAAATTACCTGTATGAGCCAGGGTGGTAGTGGAAGATGGGCCAACTGCCTCAAGTTGTTGAACTCGTCGTAGTTGAGCCTCATATTGAGCAGAGGATGGTGTAGATGGTTGTGGTGGAGGAGCCTGTGCAGAAGTCAAGGTTTCCTCAGTAGTAACAGAATTGACCAATGTATCAGCCCATTCAGGACGACCAAACTTCTCCCAACAAGTGTCAACATTATGATTGGTCTTGTGACAATGAGTGCAGAATCTATTGGATTTATCATAGGTTGTCCTACCAGAGCCTTGACCAAGAAGACCATCTCCACGACCTCAAGTGGAGCCACGGCCTCTAGAGGAGGAGCCTCGGCTACAGCCAGCAAATAGGGCAGAAGTATCCTTATGAAGAGAGTCTCCCTGAGGTATCAGCCGTTGAAGATGAAAGAAGGTCTCACTCAGAGTAGGGATAGCGGCACCTGCAAGAAGTTGACTCTTGATTGTCTAGTAATCAGGTGAGAAACCAGCCAAGAACTTAGCAACATATAACTCAAACTATTGAGCTTTTATTTTGGTTATATCAGACGTAACTTAAGAGGATGCATAGCCAGTATTTCCTTAATAATGCCTTTGAACCCTTCATAATATGCAGTCAAGGATTTATCACCAATGGAGTAGGTGAACATCTTCTCATAGAGATCATAGATACGAAAGACATTTTTATCTTACTCATATGTCTCTTGCAAGTCAGACCAAATAGCCTTAGCGGTGTTGTGAAACATAACAATTGGCAAAATAGAGGCATTAATACTGTTCCACAACTAGGTCTGAACAGTAGAATTATCACACAGCCAGGTATTATGACTTTCACAGCATCAGGTTCCTTAGCATTACAATCAGGAGGATCATCATACAATAATGTCAATTTATCCTTTGAAAGGACATAGGCTTTAATAGCTTGAGCCTAAAGAAGGTAATTTGAAATTCCTTTCATTTTAATAGAGATGATCTGAACCTCTGTAGGTTTAGGGTCAGTCATCACGTACAAAGGATCAAGAATTTCATCCAACAACCAAGGTTTAAAATCTCGTGTCTCAGCATCCTTTGAAACCGAGATCTCGGCGAGATCTCGCCGATACAGTGTAAAACCACCGAGACACCTAGAAAAGGCTGTCTCAGTGGCCAAAACTCATTTTTTTATGCTTGAAACTTCAGGAGAACCTCATTTTAGCATACATAAACACATTTAAAGCATAAAATTGAAAAAAGAATCACTCTTTGTGGTTGTTTGGGTTCACACCCATGTTTTTGATAGTAAACGCTAAACTCTATTGTAAATTATGCATTAAGGAAATGAGAAACAAAATAACACTTCATTATAAAAGTAAAACAACCTAAGTATATCATAGAAATCATTACTTCATAGTTTAAATGTTCAATACAGATTCCAGAATTACAGATAATACAATAAAGAAATCCTAATTTCTAACTCCCCAGTCCCCAAGAGCCCATAGTCCACAACTCCACATACAATGACTAATAATACGTAGAGTGTCGTGGATGATCCATCGTATTATCATCATACATGTGGGAAAGTTGTTGACGCAAATTGTCTTTCAACTGAGCGATATATTCTTCCCACGACATTCTTGAGGCGAAATAGTTTTGGTAATTTTGCACATGATTCAGAAATATAACATCAATAGCTCCTTGAAGGATATCTATCTTAGGGAAGAATGGAATGTCTAAAGAACTACTTTGGTGCGATGAGTGCGAAGACTCTTGCGGAAGCGTTGATGGAACGGAAAAGAAACTCTCCACAAAGTTTGATGATCCACTCTGACTCTGTGCTACTGATGAAGCATCGTCAAAGGAAGAACCATATGCAGTGGCAGTGGGATAGGGAATGAAGTTGGTATCAACATAATCATTTGAAGTATAAGCTGACCCAATGCTATATCCAGGAACATTCCACTGCTCCAGTCCACTGCTGTAATTGCTATTCGCCTTCACACTCAGTCCCCATAAGCCAGTAGAGAGGCTATCAACGTCGATGTCCATCATGCTATTGCTACTGCAATCAACATCTTCATCATATTGGGATTGGGAATGATGGCAAGGCCTATATGAATATGTTCCAGATCCACCACGTGATGAGGATGATGCATGTGCACCATGGTCCGTATCCTGTGTTACATGAGTGTATTGGCTCTCTCCCCAATGAATCTAACATGTGATGCTTGTGGCTCAGGATCAACCCCAATTTTGACAATAGTGGCTTGACCTTCAGCTGGGTCTCCACCTCCACTCCCATGATCACTACCACTAGGTCCACTATTACTCCAACTCCACTCAGGATCATCTGTATCAGTGCCAGTAGGAGGGTCAAACGGCACGGGTGACTGTGTATGTACGCGACCCTCGTCCGATGCTAGAAACTGGTTGACATCAGTATCCAATTGCCTAGCCAACTGGGATCAGGCCTCCCCCCAGGCTGATCCATCATTGGTGCTCCTCTATCCTGCAACCACTCTACTATTGGATCGTCCTCTCCAGAGTCAAGCTGAAAGATGTTGGCGAGCTTGAGCGGGGTATCATCCTCCTTTTTATGGAACAAGCATTGTAACCTCAGCCTCATGTTGTAATGCACAAAGACCAAGTCATTCAGCCTTTCAGAGCCAAGTCGATTTCGTCTCTTTGGATGGATGCGGTTGAATGTACTCCAATTTCACTCACAGCCAGATGCGGAGCATGTCTAAATAAAACTCTAGTTGCTATCTTCTTCAGAGCAAATGCATATTTGCCATACAACACCCACCATTCAGCTGCATAAGAACAATTACATATTTTAATTTCATATGTCATCTAAACGTAATACATAAAACATAAGATTTTAATTTGCTTGCAATTTGCATACCGATCAGTAGTGTCTCGGCTAGCCACTGCAGCGGGGAAAGAAAAACTCACATAGCCTTCCCTAAAGGCTTTAATCTAGACACAATCGAAAACTTATAAGTATTTGCAATTACAATAAATGGTTTTGCCATATTTCCAGTAATTGAAGCATATAACTCACCTCTATATTTGCCATTGTCTGTTTGTGGGGATCTGACTCTAATTTTGCAACTACTAGCTTCACTGTTTCAATTAGGTCTGCGTTCATCCCAAGTACATGCATAAAGTGGTACTTGGGGTTCAAATCGTATGCTGAAATATTTGACAGTATACAGAAGAATTAAAACAAATAAAATTTATATTGGTACATAAGTAACACTAAAGTAAATACATCATCAAATTTACTCACCAGCCTTATGCAATGGATACATGAGTTGGCTCTTTCATCAGTTATTGATGATCTTGATGTAGTTCTTGTAGCCACATGGTAACTCAATTTTAACACGCTGCTTTAATGTGTCCACGGAAGCATAAAATGAATGGCATGGTAGGTCTCCGTTCAATATCTACCAATCTCAGCACTTGCACTACAGGATGCAACACCTTGACTACCACCTTCACGTTTTGCCAAAATTCTTCTGAAGCAATGGTAGTCTGTGCTTGCACTCCATGGAGGGGAAGCTGACTCTCTCCAAACAAACCAGTCCTCAGATACAAACATCGATCTGAGTCCGACCATCTTTGCCTCAAAACTCTTCAATGCTATGAAGTTTGTTGTGAATCTAGTGATGCTTGGTCTGACCAAGTTCCCTCCACATCTTTCCTTGGGCATGTTCAAAGAATAACCATGGTTGTAGATGAAAGTGGTGACTTGTCTTGCTTGGTCAACCACTTTCTTCATTTTGGTCAGTTTGCCCATGTCCTTCAACATCAAATCAATACAATGGGCAGCATATGGAGTCCATAAGAGATTGTAGTCGGTTCTGTTAATCATCATCTCCCTTGCCTTCTTAAAATTGCTGCCGTTGTCCGTCACAATCTATACAACGTTCTTAGGTTCCACCTCACCCACTACTTGTTCCAACAGCCCATAAATATAGTCTGCATCTTTTTGCTCAGTCGATGCATCCACAGACCTAAGGAACACCGTCTTCCCATCACAATAAACCATGAAGCTGATGATGGACTTTCTGGTAGGACCAATCCAACCATCATACATAATGGTTACTCCATAATCTTCCCAATTCTTCTTCTGACTCAGAATCCTTGGTAGTTTTTTCTTATGTTGAGGCAAATAGTGATTCATCATCTCATATTGATTTGGGCCTTTAAACCCTATGCTGGCCTCAACAACTGCATCTAGCATGCTCTGATAGTAGGGGCCTGTGGTGGCGTTTGCTGGGATGCTGTGATAGAACGACCACCTAGAGTAAGCATACCCTACTGACTCCTTATTCTTTCCTACAAATATTGCCTTTATTTATTTATTTATTTTTGCTTGCTCCCGGACTTCCTAAAAACTCCGAGATCTTGCTGTAGCACTTCAAGATAATCATCATCCCGTGCCTGAGGCTGAGGCACTCAGGCACGGGTTGTTCCCTTGCACTTCGTGATTTGGAAAACCAAGAACCAATATCTTTGCTCTATCTGTGGTGGCTGAGGCTGAATAAATCCACTACCACTGCCTCCTGCTCCAGATCTACCTGCTCTTATCCTTTTCCTTTCCTTATCTGATCTTAAGGTTTCCATACTAGCCATTGCCACATGGCGCATTTGTCTTGCCTCTGCCTCAGTCATTTCACCTACGTCCCATCCCCCAACATCATGTTCCTCACTAGAATATGGTAGGGTGCCTCGAACTGCCTCCTCAAACTACTCTTTCTCTCTTTCCATGGCTGCCCTCCTCTGCCTCCCTCCCCTTATCTGTTCACCTATGGCCTTGGATGTCTCCATAGGACACTTCGGGCATTTGGAAACATCTTTGCCCAATCCACTCAAGTGTTGCTTCAGTCTTGTGATGTTGCCAGACTGAAGCTTTTTCCTACAAAAATTACACTGGGTCTTCTTCCTATCACCCTGAAGGGCAGTCCCATACTGCCATGTAGAGTCAGTATGGGAACTGGCACCGTCGCCTCCATCGCCTCCTCCAAAACTTGGTCTAGACATAATTTTCAAGCACTGTTTCATAGAAAACACAAACGTCAATAACCTTACAACCTTGAACACAGTAGAAATTACATTTCAAAATTTTCTTCATATTTTAAATGCGATCAAAATATTTTTCCTTATTTTCCCCTATTTTATAGCATTTTTTAACCATTTTTAAATTAATTTTTAATTGCTGGAAATTATTTTTTTAATATAAATAATTCAAATAAATACATACAACAACCGAAATTGAAATCTGAAACCGTAGAACCGTAGATCGGCCAACGATGATTAACATGTAAATAGGTCATTATCATCAAATAAGTACAAATAATAATTATTTTAATTTTTAATTGCTGAAAATTCATTTTTAAATGCAAATAATTGGAAAAAAATACCAACAACAATCGAAATCGAAGTCTGAAACCATAGGACAGTAGATCGGCCAAATAGGTCATCATCATCAAATGAGTATTAATAATAATTATTTTAATTTTTAATTGCTGGAAATTCATTTTTAAATGCAAATAATTGAAAAAAAATACCTACAACAACCAAAACCGAAATCTGAAACCGTGAGCTCGTAGATCGGGCTCACGTATCTAACATATAAAAATTTCATAAGATTCTACAAACTTTTGTTTTTCTCTCTCTCATAGTCTCATGTAAAAATTTCATTGTCGGCAAGAATCTTACCTTCAGCAGTTGGTACGAAGCTCCCACAGCAATCCTCGCAATCCGAAACACTACTGGCAGCAAGTTCAAAGTCCAAACCAAGCAAAAATGAGGAAGAAATGAAGAAGATTTGAAAAAATGACCAAAACAGAGCAAAGACTCGTTCTCGACCGAGAACAGGGCTGTGTGCCTTTTATAAAGAGGAAAAAAAAAAAGAAGCAAAAAGCTAGAAATAGCGAGAAATCACGAGAAGGCTAAGATCTCGGCGAGAATATGCAAATCTGAAACGATAATGGTTATCGACCATGTTATCGTCTCGATTAGTGTTAAGTTTGGCGAGAAAGGTGAGATCTCGGTGAGTCCATGCCAACAACAACTGCTAAATAAAAAATAAAAAAAAAATCTCGGTTCAGCCAATTAAGTGGCCAAAGGAAGGAAGGCTTTAAGGGGTGAAAGTGGTGATGGTGGCGGCATTAGTAGGACAGCAACATCATTTTATTTTATTTTTGTTTTCTTTCTCAATTCATGGTTTAGCCAACCAAGTGGCCAAAGGAAAGGCTCGAAGGGGGTGATGGTGGCGGCAGTAGTAGGGCAGCAACAACAAGGTGATTGAGAAGATATTAGTTTCAAAATAAAAGAATCACATATTCACAACAGCATTAAAAAAAAAAAAAAAAAAAAAACTCGATCACCTAGTAGTAATGGTAAAAGAAAATTCACTTACATATAGAGAGCAGAAAAAATCAAGGGCTTATTAAACCAATGTGTTGATGGATGAAGACCAAGGATCTAATGCTCTGATACCATGTAACAATCTCACAAAGAAGTAACCAAGAACACAAAACAGAAAAAGTCGAGAGAGAGAGAGAGAGAGAGAGAGAGAGAGAGAGAGAGAGAAGAAGAAGAAGAAGAAGAAGAAGAAGAAGAAGAAGAAAGAGAAGAAATGAATGTAAACCTTCTACTCTCCACAAGCCTTTATTTATAAAGAACTAAGCACCTATTACAAGGAAACAAATAAACAAGGAATGCACTAAATAACAAGGAAAAAACTAAGTAAAAATAAAAAGGAACTGAAATAGACACATTATGGGCGGTACTCTAGTACCGCCAATGACAGCGGATATTATCGTAAAAGTAAAAAAATAGAAAAATATGAGAAGATGAAGAGAATCGATTTGTCCTACTCATCTCCTTGTAGCTTAAATTTATAGAAAGTAGAAAACAACTACTAGATAGGATATAGGACTCCACAAGTTAGAGTACTAGTTACAAACTAAAGGTAAAGTAAACTCAAACAGGAAAAGGAAACTAACAAGCCTAATTTGTAAAGGAATCTAATAATGGAAGCTATTAAACTAAATAGGAGTCTATCAGTCCACATGATTAATGCTTTGACTTAGTCAAAGCAACAGAGCATAGTTGTCAAGGCGACAAGGTGATCCAAGGCGTTTGAGGCCATCCTGGGCGCCTAGGCGACCAAGGCGTTCCCAGTGTATTTTTTTTATAAATATTAATGCTATATATATATGCAGCATTCTACATAAATAAACATTTAAGACATAGCTTAATTAATATAAGAAAACCAACAAAGAAACAAATAATTGAGTTAAGTAGGCAACACGTATTTATGACTAACATTTCTTTATTTCTAACAAATTTTACCGGAGCGTAACTCCTTTAATATACTTCGGATTCAAGCAATATCAAATTCATTGCAAAGCTACTATAATCAGCTTTCCAACAAATCCTAGATTGCTTGAATCCGAGTTATAATGAAAGAGTTACACTCTGGTCAGACCTTGTTCGAAGTACGCGAATGCTGTTAAAAGTCGTCTGAATGTAAATTATTTTTTGGGCATCAAAGCAAGAGATTATTTTGGCGCGCTCTTGGTTTTTAGTGATGCTTTACTATAATAAGATTTATGGAATTTTTATATTTGGAAAAAAGCCTAGCATTTTAAAGTTGAAAATCACCCCCGCACCCGAAAATACGGTTTTTGTTCTTGAACTGGAGGGTTGATTTTTTATCCTTCTGGAATTTGAATTGAATTTTAAACTATTTTTATTGGATTCAAATAAGGGGTATTTACTTATTTATGAATAATATCTTAAGTAAATGAATCATTTACTTAAATGATATTAGTCATAAATAAGTACTGTCTAATAAATGTTGTTCCTGTCTAGCTTAATAAATCCTGTGAAGCAAATTCAGAGATCAAAGGGAAAAAAAAAACACATATAAGACCCAAGGCGACTGCCCAGGCATTTTGGGCCCCCAAGGTGTCCATGGCGCCGCCTAGGTGACGCCCAGAGAGCCTGGGCGACCGCCCAGGCAACACTCATAAGGCTCCCAGGCGCCCAGGCCCTGGAATCTCGCTTGGACACCTAGGCATCGCTAGGCCTTGACAACTATGCAACAGAGTCAACAATAGTGTATTTTATATCATTACTCTTAACACTCCCTGAAGCTGGAGCATGAGGGAATGTGAAACTTTAGCTTGAAACAATGTAGCATAGCAGTAACAGTGAGAGCTTCAGCTTGACACAATGTAGCATTAACAGCAACACTAGTAGTATAAGCAGTAGCAATAGCAATAGTAGGGCAACAGTAGTAGTGGTAGCAGTAGCAGTAGTAGTGGCACTAGTAGTAGTAGTATAGTAGTAGTAATTGTATTAGTAACACAGTATAGGTCACTGTGAACCAAGTAGTAGTAGCAGCACAATATAGGTCACTGTGAACCAAGTAACAGTAGCATTAGTAGTAGTAGGAGTAGCAATAGTGGTGGTTGCACATCTAACAGAGAACCTTAAACAACTGTCGAAACGGCAACCCAGGGGATTGCTCTAATAAAATGTAACAAAATAAAAAAATAAGACAAGATGAAGAGAATCGATATGTGCTGCTCCTCTCCTTGTAGCTTGTATTTATAGAAAATAGAAAACAATTATTAGATAGGATTTAGGACTCTACAATACAAACTGAAGGTAAAGTAAACTCAAATAGGAAAAGGAAACTAACAAGTCTAATTGGTAAAGGAAACTAATAAACTAACTAAGAGTCCATCAGTCCACATGATTAATTGCTTTGACTAAGTCAAAGCTGCACAGTCAATAATAGTGTATTTTATCTCATTATTTTAGCAAATATGAAATCATTTTGATGCGGGACCTGGGTTGGAAAACCCTAATTGGTCCATTAATGGGCTCTCCCAAATAATTAGTATCCCAACTTAAAGTGTTAAACTATACTGTGCAGCCTACATGATAGGATCTGCTCTATCATGTTTGAGTAGAGCAGTTCTCATCATGTAGGACTCTCATTGTCTTGGTGCTGAGATGGAATAGGACTCTACAGTCCTCAGTTGCTAAGTTATAATAGGACTCTACAGTCTTATCTAGTTTACAATTCTATTATAGTTAGATTTCCTATTTTAGTTAGGATATTGAAGTTCTTTCTTATCTAAAGTTTTGTATTGTTAGGTAATCTATTCAGATTATGGTACTTAGTCTTGTTGACAAATATCCTAATCCTATTTACGTTAGCCAAAATCTAAACTCTTTATTTATATAAATGAAATTTAGAAGGAAGAGAGGAAGCTAATGATTCTGTTTTCTCCACCATATCGATTCTCTTCATATTCTCTTATTTTTCTATACTATTTATTACATGGTATCAGAGCGGGTGCTGTTTTGAGAGTTGTCTAAAGTTCTTCGTCATGGTGTGCAGCCACCATTGCTGACTTTGTTGATTCTGCTTTCTTGTATTATACCTGCTGCTACTACGGTTATCGATATCTCTTATTTTACTGCTGATATTATAGTGAAGGCTGTGGATTGAGATCTGACCCTCAGATCAGATCTCATTCTCTCCTCTTATTGGTTTTTAGTGATCGGATCTTCATATCTGATTAGGTTTCAAGATATACTGATATCGACTTCAAGATCTGCAGGTATCGGGAAGTTTGATCTGCTGATATTATATTGAAGGTTCTGATTAAGATCTCCTTCTGACCAGATCTCGATCTGTCTTCTTTATTGGTTTTATTTGAACTGCTGATCGAGAAGTTTCTCTATATTGGAATTGTTGGTGTCTTTGATTTACTGTTCTACTGTTATTTGCTATTTTCACCTGCTGCCTTTACTACTGGATCTGATCAGAAACTGCTGCGAGCATCTACTGCTACTAAATCAGATCTGATTCAAATACCTACTGCTACTGGGTCTGACTTGATCTGCAACTGCTATTGCTGTGTCCTGTTGGTTGATCTGCAATCAACCACTACTGTTCACAGTGATCTTCTGCTGCCGCAAGGCTTTCTTTATGCTCTATTGTTGTTACTGGGTTAAATCTGTTTTGACTTCTGATAATATGCCATCGATACTATACTACTGCTGAGATCTGTTTCTCAGATCTATTCTGATCTGCATAGATCTGATCTACTGCCGTTTGTATGATCTGTTACTGCCTTGATAAACTACTGCTGATGCATCTGTTCTAGCCTGCCATCGATCTGATCTACTACTACTACTATTATGCTATTGCTGATCTGTTCTGATGATCAGATCTGATTTGTTGTACGCAAGTTTCAATCTGCTAATGTGATCTTGTTGCCAGTTACTATTGTAATGGTCTGTGATCTATTACTTCAGATCTATTTCCATTCCTATCCGGTCTCGATTTACTCCTGGTCTGTTACTGTCAATACGGATCTCATCAGATCTATTCTGATCTGATCTGTCCTGCTACACTGCTGCTGCTGCTGTTGGCTTTCTTTGAACTGTTGATCTGTTACTGTAGAGACTGCTGATCAGATCTATTCTGATCTGGTCAGCCTGCTACATTGCTGTTATTACTGGCCCCTCAAAACTATTATTTGGTCGCTACTATCGATCTATACAGGTCTGATCCAATCTACTAACTGCTGCTGTCTTCTTACTACTATCGATCTAATCTGGTGATACGTTGCCTGCTTTTGAATCAAGGACTCTTACCTCAGCTAGGACTTCTTGATTTCACCATTAGATCATACCCTAATTTTGATGACTTATCCTAGTTGCTATTAATTACCTACCTGCAATTTTTGGTTCACATCTACTGACTGGATCTTTTTTTTTTAATTAATGTCAAAAATCCACTTGCCTTGTTACCCTATTCTAGTCCCATTAGGACTTCATCATATTTCTTAATCCAACCGTTGGATGGTATATATATATATATATATATATATATATGTATACATACTCGCTCAAGTTCATTAAAGAGAACTTAGCCTACTACTACCATGGACGTGTTGGAGCCTACTATAGTTGCACCTGATGCAGCCTCTATTACTTGCACCTGATGCGATCTCTACTAGGTTCATAGTAACCTATACTGTGCTACTTGGTGTCTGTTCTATTGCATGCTAATTTTACTTGGTTCACAGTAACCTATACAGTGCTGCTGCTACTTGGTTCATAGTAACCTATACTATGCTGCTATTGCTTCTGTTGATACATTGTTTTAAGGTGAAGTTTGTGCTGCAGTTGTTACTTGGTTCACAGTGACCTATACTATGTTATTTTATTACTACTACTGCTTCTGTTGATACATTGTTTCAAGCTGAAGCTCTCACTGTTGTTGCTGCTTCTGTTGCTACATTGTTTCAAACTGAAGCTTTTACATTCTCCCGTGCTCCAGCTTGAAGGGGGGGAGGGGTGGTAAACTATACTGTCCAACCTACACGATAGGATCTACTCTATCATGTTAGAGTAGAGCAGTCCTCATCATGTTAGGACTCTCATTGTCTTGGTGTTGAAATGAAATAGGACTCTACAATCCTCAGTTGCTAAGTTGGAATAGAACTCCACAGTCCTATATAGTTTACAGTTCTATTTTAGTTAGATTTTTATTCTAGTTAGGATACTAAAGTTCTTTCTTATCTAAAGTTTTGTACTGTTAGGTAATCTATTCAGATTAGGATACTTAGTCTTGTTAACAAGCATAGTTGTCAAGGCGACAAGGTGATCCAAGGCGTTTGAGGCCATCCCGGCGCTAGGCGACCAGCATGCTGTATTTTTTATATTTTTAATATATTAATGCTATATTAATGTTTATATATATATGCAGTTCTATCATAAATAAAAATTTAAGACATAGCTTAATTAATGTAAGAAAAACAACAAAGAAACAAATAATTGTTTAGGTAGGCAACACGTATTTATGACTAACATTTACTTAGTTCTTGTTAACAAGGGTGTGTAACTCCTTTAATATATTTCGATTCAAGCAATCTCAAATTCATTGCAAAGCTAGTATAATCACTTTCCAACAAATCCTAGATTGCTTGAATCCGAATTATAATGAAGGAGTTACACTCTCAAACCTTGTTCAAGTACGCGAATCTTTGTTAAAAGTCGTCGAATGTAAATTATTTTTTGGGCATCAAAGCAAGATATTATTTTGGCGCACTCTTGGTTTTTAGTGATACTTTACTATAATAAGATTTATAGAATTTTTATATTTTGAAAAAAGCCTAGCATTTTGAAGTTGAAAATCGCCCCGCACCGAAAATACGATTTTTGTTCTTGAACCGAAGGGTTGACTTTTTATCCTTCCGAATTTGAATTTTAAATTATTTTTATTGGATTCAAATAGGGGGTATTTGCTTATTTATGAATAATATCTTAAGTATTAAATGATATTAGTCATAAATAAGTACTGTCTGGTAAATGTTGTTCCTGTCTAGCCTAATAAATCCTGTGAAGCAAATTCAAAGATCAAAAGGAAAAAAAAAACACACATAAGGCCCAAGGCGATCGCCCAGGCATTCTGGGTGCCCAAGGCGGCGCCTAGGCGACGGTCGCCCAGGCACATTCATAAGGCGCCCGTCGCCCAGGCCCTGGAATCACGCCTAGGCGACGCCTTGACAACTATGTTAACAAGTAACCTAATCCTATTTACGTTAGCCATAATCTGAACTCTTTATTTTATATAAATGAAAGTTAGAAGGAAGAGAGGAAGCTAACGATTCTGCTTTCTCCAGCATATCGATTCTCTCCATCTTCTCTTATTTTTCTATATTGTAACCTAAAGTAATTTCAGCAATGATGTGAGACCATGTGATAGTCAAACTAGGCCTTAGGATATAACTTGAATTAGAATTAAAGCTGGGTATAAAGTTGGAAGCAATTATAAAATCAAGACAGAATAGAATAAACCAGAAAGGGAGGGGTGTTTATGGGAAAGAGGAGATAAAATACCATTCACGATTTGGGGAAAAAAATTTCTCGTCTTCAACCTTCGAACAGAACAGGAGACAGAAAACTCAGGCCTGGTTTTGGGCTAAGACTCACTCCACAGAGGTCCGATTGATTTGTAATTTATGGAATTAAATCACCATACCAAACTCTCTTGAATGCGTACAACATAAACCCCATTGACTGATTGGTATGGGCTAAAATTCATCAGTTTGGGTTGCCCTTGGGGATTGAAGGTATCCCCAAAGTTTCAGGGTGAGAGGAGGGATGAGGGAGATCTAAACCAGGAATTGGGGGGCTGGAGTTACCGCCTAGAACAAGGGAAAATAAAGAAGACAGAAGAAGTAGGAAGGGAGGCAAAAGGAAAAGATGGAGGGAAGGGAGAGGGGAAGAATAGCCCACGCACTCACACAACTCAGCAAGGGTTCCACATTCAGAATCTCTTCTATAACTTCATTCTTTTTGTTCTCTTCTCCTTTTTCAATGGTTCGGTTACATGTACTTAAAGGAAAAGAAATATGAAACTTAACTAAAATAACATGACTGAAATAGAAATCCTAACTTAGACACTGTAATAACTTACCAAACCTATAGGTTGCCTACTAAGACAATAAAAAAAGAAGGCAACTTATTAAGAAGGACTTGAAATAAAATCTCCCTAAATTAGATCCCTACCAACCCTGTCCAGACCAAAAGTTTGGCTTGGGTTTGGACAGGTTCTGGTTTGGCTTGGGTAGCCAAAGCAGTTCATGTTGGTCCATCCACGAGCAAGCTACTGCATCACATTTTTGTCCAATTCGGATCCAGAGCTAACCTAGTCTTCAGCCAAATGGGTCAACAACATATATTAGTTACCGGTCAAATTTGATTTCTTCACTTAGTTTGTTTCTGTACTGAGTTTCAGTACCCATTTGTTAACTATTTATGCATTTCATCTGATTCTTACTAAGTGTGATTCCAGACTCGACCTATTAAATATCAGGCACATGTTTAAACCAAATCTGATTAGTGATCAGTACAAAATAGAACCAGCTAGTGGGGCTTAGGTCCATCAAGTTATTGGGTTATTCCTGTATTCCTTGGCATTACACATGAAAATTTCAAATGGTCCTCAATTAGTCATTTTATTCACAATTTGAGGACATTCTTGAACTTTGTATACAATACCAGTGGATGTTGTGACAAGGGAGCTTTGCAACATGGTAGCCTGACTTGGTTCTCAAGCCTTAAGTTTTGTTAATGGCAGTGTTGTATGGGATTACCAAGAGAGACCACATTACAGATTTGTGAGTCAATTCCTCCATCATGGTTCTGATGCCTATATGCTTTGGATCTCTTCTTCGCTTGATTCTCTGCTGATGCAATGGAAAAAGTGGAAATCTGAATCATTTAGAGCTCTTCTTCTGTTGGTTTGTCTCCTTGTGATGGCAATGCCGAAGGTGGGGGCCAAGCTAATAGTTTCCAACTCTTCCTTTCTCTTGTCTAGTAATTTCTAGACCATCTTGAACGCTTGCTGATTTTTTATTTTTATTTTTTTAAAAAGGAAAAAAAAAGAAAAAAGAAAAAGATAAAAAAAGGGATTAGTTTGTTAGTTGAGAATATTACGTATTTCATTTTTTGTCTAGATTCATTGTACTACCTGTATTGTACAATTGTACTACCTGTATTGTACAATTGTACTACCTGTACTACCCTCATTGTACTACCTGTATTGTACTACCTGTACTATCTCTTTCTTTCTTTGTATTCATTCTCACATTATAAATAAGAGGACCTCTGTCTATTACAGACATGTCATTCTATCATTCAACATGGTATCAAAGCCAAGTTAACTCTACCGCCAGATCCCTCCGCCGCCTCACCACCGCCGCCGCCAACCTACCACCGCCGACCACCGACTTTCCTTCTTTTCTTTTCTTTTTTTTCTCTCCCTACTAGGGGCAACAACCAAAGAGGGAATCATACAATGATATAGGTACTGCCCTTCTTTTTATCCCTCATTACGGATCTTTTTTTATTCTCTTTATTGGAAATCAATTTTTTTATCAGTTTGGATATTAATAATATGGTTCAGTCTAGTCAGATATCTATGAGTTTCTGAGTTTACCCCAATAACAAAAAAGTGGGTGCAAACCAGAATTGATTTTCATATATTATGTTGCACATGAGACAAGTTAGGATATCTGACAAGTGATATTTCTACTTTGATCTCCATATACTGTGCTATAACCAAACAGGGAGGCTGTTCATATTGGTTTTGGGTGTTTGTTCTTGAATACACAACTCAAGGATGACATCTGAAGTAACCTTTTTTGGGATAAAGAGTTTTAAAATGGACAATCTCACTATTCCCACTAGTACCACTAAACTTGATGGTGGTAATTACCTAATGTGGTCTCGGGCCACCCAACTCTCAATTATAGCTCGGGGATTATCGGGATATCTCACCGGCACTAAGGAAAAACCTTTGACCAAGGACATTGTTTTGGAGAAATGGCATGCTAAAAATTCATTGGTAATGCAATATCTCCTCAATTCCATGCAACCCATTATAGTCGAGGGCTATTTGTTATTGGATACTGCTGCACAAATTTGGAAATCTGCTAAGGACAGCTATTCCCAAGTTGGAAATGCTGCTTTAATTTATGTCATTCAAAAAAGTGTTCATGAAACTATCCAAAAAGAATTGACTGCATCCCAATATTATACTAAGTTGAGGAGCTATTGGCAAACAATTGTTTTTTATGATTCTATTCATGCTAAATATGAAGAAGATGCTACCCTATTTCACAAAAGGGAAGAGAAATACAGGGTTTATACTTTTCTGGCAGGAGTAAATGTGGAGCTTGATCCTATTCGCTCACAGATTCTCAGCAGAGACCCTTTCCCCACCCTCGAACAGGTTTATTCCATGGTTCAGTTAGAGGACCAACGACGAATAACAATGTTGTCCCCTTCTGTTCTGGATAGGTTTGCTCTCCAGACAAATATTCAGACATACAAGAGTCCTCCTGTTTCCTGTGATGCTATCAAATGTGAGTATTGTAGCAAGCTTTGGCACACCAAAGACACATGTTGGAAACTTCATGGCAAACCGGCAGATTTTGAAGCAAAACGCCAGGAAAAAGGTATGCACAAGGCAAAGTCATCCCACGCACCTTAGGCACATCAAACTGAAGCAAGTCCTCCTAATGGTCCTCTGCCACAATTCTCTGCACAAGAACTTCAGACTCTCCGACATCTCCTTCGACTACCTCCTGCGACTTCAAATCAATCATCTACATCTGCATCTACCAATCCAGGTTCCTTTTTTGTTCAGTCAGGTATTTTCCATGATGGTCATTGTGCTTTCTCTGTCTCTAGCCCTTGGGTTATAGATACTAGAGCCACTGACCACATGACTGGTTCGTCCGAGTCCTTTTATTTATACTCTCCTTCTTCTGGACATAATACTGTGAAGGTCGCTGATGGATCTCTCTCTCCTGTATCTGGAATTGGATCCATCCACTGTTCTTCCTCCCTTGATTTGAATTCCGTTCTACATGTTCCCAATTTATCCACAAATTTACTCTCCATTAGTAGTCTTACAAAGTCTCTAACTTGTAAAGTAACATTTTTTCCTACCTATTGTGTGATTCAGGATCTGGAGAACAGGAAGACGATTGGGCATGGTAGTATGCATGGTGGCCTGTACTTGCTTGACAATGGTCATTCAACACCTTCCTCCTATTCTGCAGTCAGTACCCTTCAACAGTGGCACCGCCGTCTTGGGCATCCCTCTTCTGCTGTTCTATCTCATTTTTTTCCAAAATTATTTAAACAATGTAATAAAGACGAGTTATTATGTGAGGCTTGTGTTTTGGCCAAACAGGCTCGTATTTCTTATTTACCTTCTGCTTCAAGAAGTCCTTGTATCTTTGATTTAGTCCATTCTGATGTTTGGGGTCCAACACGGACTACCTCTATTTATTGTCATAGGTGGTTTGTAACCTTTACTGATTGTCACATTCGTACTACATGGGTCTATCTGATGCGTAAAAAAAATGAGGTCTTTGCATGCTTCCGCCATTTCCACAATATGATCAAGACGCAGTTTCAAACTCAGTTGAAGATGCTCCATAGTGACAATGGTAAGGAATATCTAGAAAGATTTTTTCAGCAATACTTGGCTGAAAACGGGATAATTCATCAGACAAGTTGTGTGGACACTCATGCTTAGAATGGAGTCGCTGAAAGAAAGAACCGCCACTTACTCGAAACAGCTAGAGCACTAATGTTTGAGAGACATGTTCCCGTTCAATACTGGAGTGATGCTGTCCTCACTGCAACTTCCCTGATCAACCTCCTTCCTTCTTGAGTTTTAGACAACAAGGCTCCCTTGGACATCTTACGTGGAAATTCTGATTTTGTTCTTCCTCCTAGAATCTTTGGTTGTCTTTGTTATGCTCGTAACCATCGTTCCCCTGGCAAGCTTGATCCACGTGGATTAAAGTGCATATTTTTAGGGTATTCTGCAACACAGAAATACAAGTGTTATCATCCTTCCTCTCGTCAGGTCCTTGTTAGTAGAGATGTCATTTTTCATGAGCATTTCTCCTATTATCAGGCTCCTCTTCAGGGGGAGACACAGACAGTTGAAGATGCATCTGATATCCCTAATGTACTTATACCGGATATACCTGATGTACCAGAAATAGTCCAAGAACAAGTGCTCGATACAACTGCACCATCTAAGCATCCAACCACCAAGCCACCTCTGCAAGTCTATAGCCGTGCCAAAAACAAGCAAGGAAAGGCCACTACCACTCCTGCACATGTCCTTTCGCTAGCCCCCGGATCCGAAACCGAGTCTCACCGAGCCTTCTTCTGGTAAGGAACTTACTCCTTCTGATCTTGATCTTCCAATTGCACTTCGAAAAAGAACTAGGGCCTGCACCCTACATCTTATTTCCAATTATGTTTCCTATGACTCCCTTTCCCCTTCTTTCCGTGTTTTTGTGTCTTCGCTTTCTTCTGTGTCTGTTCCTCAAAAATGGCAGGATGCAATTATGGATGAAAGGTGGAAAGCTGCAATGGTGGAAGAAATGAGGGCTCTGAAGAAAAATGGTACATGGGATTTTGTTCCACTTCCTGCAGGATCAAGGTCAGTTGGATGCAAGTGGATCTTTACAGTGAAACATAAACCAGATGGGACTATTGATCGGTACAAGGCTAGATTGGTTGCACGGGGATTTACTCAAACATATGGGTTGACTACCAAGAAACCTTCGCTCCAGTGGCCAAAATGACTACCATCAGGGGTTTTATCTTGTCCGCTGTGTACATCACAACCGGGACTTGCAACGGTTAGATGTAAAAAATGCATTCCTTCATGGAGAACTTACTGAAGATGTCTATATGGACTGCCCACCGGGTTTCACAGATGATAAAAGTCAAGGAAAAGTCTGCAAGTTGAAGCGATCTCTTTATGGTCTAAAACAATCCCTTAGAGTATGGTTTGGAAGATTTAATAAAGCTATGGTAGCATTTAGCTATGTTCAAAGCAATGCTGACTATACTTTATTTATAAAACATTCCCCTAACACTTTTACTGTCTTACTTGTATATATAGATGATATCATCATTGCTGGCAATAACAATGATGAAATCACGAAACTAAAGGCATTTCTAGGGAAGGAGTTTGAAATCAAAGACCTTGACAAACTTAGGTACTTTCTTGGGATTGAAGTTGCCAGATCTGCAAAAGGCATCTATCTGTCTCAAAGAAAGTATGTTCTTGATCTTCTCTCAGAAACAAGATTATTTGGGGCTCGACCTTGTGATACTCCTCTCGATCCCAATACCAAGCTAAGGGCAAAAGAAGGCACACCAGAAGACAAAGGAAGATATCAGAGACTTGTTGGCAGACTCATATATCTTGCCCACACACGGTCAGATATTGCATTCGCAGTTAGTTTGGTAAGCCAGTTTATGCACGACCCATACTCTACACATATGGAGGCTGTCTATCGGATACTGCACTACTTAAAGTCAGCCCCTGGAAGAGGAATCCTGTTATCTCCTAATGACCCTCTGAAAATGGAAGCATATGCCATTTCAGATTCACCGAATAAACAAATCCAGGTGGAGGCTTATACTGATGCAGATTGGGCAGGAAGTCCTGATCGTAAGTCTATCTCTGGTTATTGCACATTCTTGGGTGGCAATCTGGTAACTTGGCGCAGCAAGAAGTAAAATGTGGTTGTCCGATCCAGTGTAGAAGCAGAATACAGAGCAATGACGCATGGAATATGTGAACTACTATGGTTACAACGACTACCCAAATATTTGAAAGTTGTGTAACCAGTTCATGAAATTATTCTGTGATAATCAAGTAGCCATTAGCATTGTTAATAATCCGGTTCAGCATGATAGAACAAAACATGTTGAGGTAGACCGTCACTTCATCAAAGAGAAACTGGACAGTGGACAAATTGAGATTTCATTTGTCAGATCAAAGGACCAACAAGCAGACATTTTCACCAAAGGTCTGCCAAGGAAATCCTTCCATATGATATTGTCCAAGTTGGGCATGCATGATATATATGCACCAACTTGAGGGAGAGTGTTGAGAATATTACGTATTTTATTTTTTGTTTAGATTCATTGTACTACCTGTACTACCCTCATTGTACTACCTGTATTGTACTACCTGTACTATCTCTTTCTTTCTTTGTATTCATTCTCACATTATAAATAAGAGGACCTCTGTCTATTACAGACAAGTCATTCCATCATTCAACAGTTAGCATATCATTGTTGGATTATTGAAGAGCTCTCTATTAGATGATATTTGCCTTTGTTTTATTTTTCTTTCCTATTTCTCCTGAATGTCTTTTATTAAATGATTGGAATCGTTTCTGGGTACTCCGATTCTACAGGTCTATGTGGATACTGTTGGTGATGCTGAGAAGTATAATATAAAATTGTCTGAAAGATTTCCTGGTGTCAAGTTCATTGTTTCGAAGAAAGCTGATAGTCTCTATCCAGTTGTCAGTGGAGCGAGCATAGTTGCAAAGGTGATTCGTCCCCCTCTTCTGAAGCCCTTCGTGAAAGTTTTAGTTAGACATCTCTGAGTTCAATATTTGTTCCTCCATATAGGTGACACGAGACCGAGCCTTGCATGACTGGGTGCTCGAAGAAACAGTGGAGAACATGCATAGGAACTTTGGATCTGGTTACCCTGGAGGTTCACGAGTGCTTTGGGTTTTCATAGCATCTTGTTAAATGTTACATGCATGTCTTGTTCTTGCTTGTCTTGAGATTTTGTTCTATTGTTGTTTTCAGATCCTGAAACTAAAGCTTGGTTAAAACATCACACACACTCTATATTTGGATTTCCAACATTGGTCCGTTTCAGTTGGGGTACATGCAGTCCTTACTTCAAGGACATGGTTGAAGTCCTATGGTGAGTCTAGCCTGCCCCACACTGTTCTATATTTGATTAATTTAGGGATTGCATGTGCTTTTGTTCATTTTTGGTGAGGTGCCATTTTAGTGGTTTACATGCATACAAGTTGTGGATACTGGACAATTTATTTCTTGGCCATAGTGTACTGGTTTGAGCATACCATCAGGAACCAAAATAAGCAAGAAATTTCCTCTGGACTGCTAACTCTAGCAGTTTTATATCAAAAGAGAGTCAAAGTATAGTGATGTTTAGGGATTTGGAATGATTCAGTTTTTTGCCGTAACATTGCTGATAGAAGAGATGGACGACTTTGAATGGTCTATGTAAGCTTGTAGGGGGCCCTTGTATGGCCTTAAACACACCGGCTTGTGTCTACATTGGTGCAGTATGTATTTTTTTTCTGGGAACCCATGATCTTCTGCTAATCCCCACCACCCACCCCTTTTTTTTTTTTTGTATGTGGTTTTAGGGAATCTGATAAGCTAGGCGAGGAAGAAAGCTCCAGCTGTGGAAAACGCCAATTAAAGTTAAGTAGTCTTGGTTTCACAGGATGTAAGAGGAGGAGTGAAGAAGTCGAATCTAGTAGTAAAGGTCGTTGCATGTTCTTCCAATCTCGCAAACTTGAGCAGATGACTCATTTCTAAGGAACAGGATTATATTGTTTGACCTCATGGATTTCTGGGTACGTACTAAGTTATCAGAATTTGATTGAACTCCATGTTTTCTTGCATTGTTCAGTGTTAAATCTCTATATAATGTATGCTTGATTAGGAAATTGATGAATTTTGAATCAAGATGAGAGCTAGCCTCAAATGACCGGTTCAAACTTGAACCTGAATTTGGCCCAAGTTGCACCCATAGATGAGGTTATATGAACATGCAAAAGATGCTGAAACAGCACATAGAAGATAATAAGAAACTCTTGTTAAAAAAAAATTCAGATGCTCAGAGGAAGGTTTATTAGGATGATGGTTCTTGTAATCAACAAAAAATATTGGGGCAATTACTATCAACCCTATACTTAGCTTGTATTTATTCAAAATCCCTAACCCTGAATTTCTTTTTTCCGTGATTCCCTATAAGCAGACTTCCATTTCTCCTTCTCCCCTGTTAATTCAAAATTCTAAAATTACCAGTCCTCTCACCTCTTACAACCCCCTCTGATGGTATCACTTTTGCAGTACTCTGCAACCCCCTCTGACAATACCCCTCTCCCCTTAAGCAAAACCAAAATTACACTCTCCATTTGATTAGAATTACCACCACCATAATTGAAGAACAAAAATCCAACATTCTCCATAGCAAGCCAACATTCCACAAAACAGTAGAGAAATAGACAGAAAAAGGGTGCAAATGCGGATTAGTGAACTACGCTCACGATCCGATAACAATTTGAAGAGATAGGAATGCCTGTAAGGGTTGCCGTACGAAACCAAATACAGATTTGATCATGAAAATCTCAGCGACTAAACTAGCAACCCAACAAGAAGAAGAGAGATCGAAAGACGTGGAAATGTGCAGTGATGACTGGATATGAACTGTAAAACTGAATAATTAAAGTTGTGGATTCATATCTTCCATCAAAAAACATAAAATGGAAGACTATTAAAATAAAAGAAAAGAAAAATCGCATTTTTTATTCAAAGCAAACCAGGTCAAAACCTACCGCACTCATCAAACTGCAAAAAAGAAATGTAAAAGGGTGGCAGTCTTAAGAGTTCAAATTTGAAGAGGCAAAAAACACACTTTTCTAAAGAGGATTACGATGGAGAGGACTCCCAAGCTCCCAAGCATTGTTGGTGGTTCACTCTGGCACTCAACTCTTAGGTTTACCTTATGGTGGTTCAAAGCTTTTTCCTTCGAATGATCTGTGGACAAATAAATGGGTTACCATGTGCAATTTGGCCACCCTTCGTCAAGATCATGAGGTTCGCCAGAGACTCCTGGGCTTATTGGAGGAAGACATGTATCTGTCTTTTATTGGCCGTGGGGTCAGTGGCTAGCTTTCATTGGCCGAGAGTCGGTGATCTTGAGCTGACAACTATACGCTCCCCGTTAGATTTTGGCTTGGCCACGTGTCCTTTCTTGATACCCAACAGATGTATGTTTCCTATTCGACTAGGACTCAGCCACGTGTCCTTTCTTGATTGTGAGTGAACATTTATCCTTATCAATTGGATACCCTAGACTTGGATGGACCCGAAAAAAAAAACACACACACACATACACCTGCCTCATGGTGCTTAATCGTGGGGCACATGTGATAGGGGAATTCGATCCATGTCACTAATATAATTTCAAAACACAATGAGAAAAGGAACTGACCAAATTAAGTTTTGTTCTCGTTTGACTATGAGAAAAACCAATGACTGGGACTTACAAAAACTAAAAACCAATCCCTCGGGTTTACAAACTTCTTTTGTTGAATTTGTATGTCCCCAATATGGACTCCTAAGAATAGGCCAAGTTGAGCCCAAGAATAATGCAGTTTAGTTCCGAGCCTTGTCAGTCCAGTTCATATAACCTTGTGCTTCAATTATTTGGGTCTTTGTTCTAGTTTTCCTTTTTCTTCTTTTTCTTTTTTTTCCCTTTCTTTCTTGGGGAGTGGTATCGACTGTTGCGCAAGTTTTTAGATATTTCTTCGGGAAACGATTATAGTGCAATGGTGACTGCCAATTGATGTCTTCGATGTAATTCCAAGGAGAACTAATGTTCGGACTCGTAACCTCTCATAGGATGTCAACCCTTTCTCCACTGTACAAATCCTCTCTCATCCACCTGTATTCTGCCAAGGGCAGGATTTCAGTCGATCCATCTCCCCATATATTGGTAGACGGACCGACTGATTCCCAATCCTTGGATCAGCGACAGAAACCTCCTACCACGGAAGAGGATTTTTATCGCTTTCCCCCCCATCCCCTTTCCCGTTAGACTCTACTATTTCCATGTACCACTGTGGTGGGTCCACATTGGCACGAAAATAGAGTAGGACAAAGACCTGTACCTTCAAATAAAACCAATTAAAACTAAACAGCTTGAACAAAAAAAAAAAAAAAAATCTAAAACTAGAAGCCTGCATGTCAAGTCGTCCAAATTGTCAAATTTGAACCCATCTCGGTATCAATTCGGACAAAATTTACTTGTCCAGACCCAATTAGAAGCAGGTAAAAACCAAAAGTCTCTGACCTCTCCTCCAGGGTCCAGTTCCTCCAAGCCATAAGCAAGATTGTATGTGCTTATGTGCTTATCACCTGGAAGTAAACAAAACTTAGGGCCAAGCTGCTCTAGACATATATAGACCAATTTTTGCATGGTCTACAACTTATATTATTCATAATACAATTTACTAACTTAATTGTTTTTTAGCATAATAACAGATAATGCAAATTAGAAAAGACTTCCTTTTTTTTTCCTCTATCTTACATTAGACAAAAAGAAATAACCCAGCATGATGCTCTTTCCAGCCAAAGCATGGTGGTGACAAAGAGGGGTTACCAAAGATAGGCAGCAGAGGATCCAAACTCCATGACTTCTAAAATCTACAACTTAAAGACATATGAGGCCCTTTCATTGTCTTAAAGATCTGTTCAGTGGTATCTGCCTAGGTCAATTCAGCAGCGAAGGCAGTGATATGAAGTGGGCTAGATTCCAGACAGTGATATGAAGGCTGTTGCAATGGTTGAGGCTTTTCAACTCCCATTAAAGTTGATCATATAAAGGCTGACATCCATGTGGTCATTTGTGGCCTGATACTGTCTAGATCCTTTGGCATAGAGACTATATATGATGATCACATATTATATTGCTTCATTTCAGAATCAGATCATGAATAATAAAATGAGCCTAATTACATTTTTAGATAGTAAAAATAACTCATTTAGCTCTGATACATGTGAACCAACACATCAAATACCTAAAGAAATGTTATTTTAAGTTATATGAATATATAAAAAACAATTATGAATATAAAAGAACCAATACTAATTTTTTATTGGTGGTTAAAATTGAAAGGATGGGAAAGAGACTATATATGATGATCACATATTATATTGCTTCATTTCAGAATCAGATCATGAATAATAAAATGAGCCTAATTACATTTTTAGATAGTAAAAATAACTCATTTAGCTCTGATACATGTGACCAACACATCAAATACCTAAAGAAACGTTATTTTAAGTTATATGAATATATAAAAAACAATTATGAATATAAAAGAACCAATACTAATTTTTTATTGGTGGTTAAAATTGAAAGGATGGGAAAGAGGGAAGAGATAAAAATACAGTTATTAGTTCAAAGCAAGAAAAAGTATGAAAAACTTAAATACAATCAAACACAATTTAAAACACATAATCCATAAAGACTCAAGAAATCTCAGAATCCTGAAACAGAGTCATAGTAACTTCATAACAAAATAGAAAAGCCCCTGCTGTCATTCATTACATAAAAATCCACAAAAAAAGAGATGTTTCATTAAAGAAAAAGGAAATTTGATAGTTTATAGACTATCCACCCAAAAAGAAGCCCTTAAAAAAAAAAGAGAGAGAAAGAGACCTGATATTGATTCTTCACATTATCAATCAAGGCAACCCTAAGAACTACTAACGATGACAGAAAAACTCAGTGAATGTATGTGCTGAACAACTTAATTTGTTTGCTCAACAGATCTACCCGTTTAAAGCAAAGTGCAATTTCTTCTTTAGACAGCATCCTCCATTGTTCTTCCAATTCTTCCAACTTTGAACGCGGAATAGAACCCACAAGTTCATTTATAATAGGGTCATCCAATCTTGGCATCATTATGATTTGATTTCCACTCATTTCGAATGATTTTTTAAGGAGAGGATACAGAGACCAATCAAAAGTACCATTCGAAGAAACGTTTCGGCTAAGAACATTACTCTTGGATACAACTCCCCAAATTTTCTTTGACAGCTTGAACACCTTTTTCTCATGGGTCTTTGAGATAAATGGGTCCTTACCCCCTTTCCCTCTGCTAGCATTGTTATTGTATTTCTTCTTCAATCGACGAATTTTGTCACTCAACTGAGTCTTAGAGACATCAAAATGAATGAACTTTTTGATGAAGGTATGGAATGCAAGCATGTCAAAATCCATATCAGTGGAATGAAAAATATCATTCTTAGAACAAAACTTAAGCATACCTTCCAATAGAATAATCTCACTATCATCATCCCACACTCTCTGAAATTGAAGCCTCTGCTGATCTTCCCCTGACTTCTCCATTTCCTCCAAGTCCTTCTTCCTCCTCTTGGAATCCTTATTATCGTCCTTACAAGTCTTATGTTTAATTGCAGAAACCTTTTCTTCGTCTTCGTCTTCCTCTTCTTCAAAATCCGCCTCTTCTTTCCTGTCTTTGACATTTGTCTTTTTCCTCTTCTTCAAAATCAACTTATTCGTTCTTGATTTTGGCTTGAAGGTTCTATCAGCTGAAGAATGGATGGGATTTTTGGGTGAAATAACAGAATCAGAATATGGATCATTACTGGAATCTTTATCTTCCTCCTTACCGGTGAAACCACGGCCATCCTTTGCTGATATTGCATTCAGAGGGGAAGCAGACTTGACGATGGCTTTTTCTGTATAATTGTTTTTGTGGACATCACTCTCCTCTTCATCTTCCTCTTCATCTTCTTCAGAATCCTCCATTTCTTCTTTCTTGCGTTTGATGACACTGGCGTTCTTCACTAATACTTTTCTTGCTTTTGACCCTTCTTCTTCGTCATCGTCCTCCACTTTCTCTTCGTTGGAATCTTGCGTTTCTTCTTTCTTGGATTTGACGACGTTGCCCTTCACCACCATTTTTCTAGCTTTTGACTGTTCTGCTTCATCATCGTCTTCCTCTTCCTCTTCCTCTTCTTCTTCCTCCTCCCCATAATCCTCTGTTTCTTCTTTCATGTCTTTGACGCTAGTCTTCTCTTCGTCAGTTTTTCCTTCTTGCGATTGTTCTTGTTCTGCAACTTCTTCCTCTTCTTCTCCGCTAGATGAAGATGCATAGGTTATTGCCTCTTTCGCCGAGTGTTTTGGAGCCATGGTCTGATCAAATGAGGATTTGGGAGACCAGGGGGAAAAAAAATGCAATCCTCACTCCTTCGTTGAGGTAAATAAAACGGGTTACAAAATAAATAAGGCTGTATTTGGTATCATTTTTGTTTTTGATTTTTGTTCAAATTTATAGTTTTGAAGAGGTTTGGCATAATTTATGAGTGTTATTTATGAAAAAGAAAAATAAAAATAAAAACAAGTCAAAATTCAAAAAGAAGTCTCAACCTCTTTTTGATTTTTGATCAAAAATTATTTTTGTTGTGTTTTGCTCAAAACACTTAAAACATGTATTAAAATAAAGGGTTAAAAAAGTAATTTAGTTTCATTTTATAAAACCATCCTAAATCAAACCCTCAAAACACTCTTCTCGTTGACGAACGGAAGTAAAGCACAAAGACGCATACCTGCAACTTCGTCCTAGAGATAGTTCTGACGGCGACGACGACGACAATCATTCCAACGGAGGCGACGTCGTTTCTCCAAAAACTTTCAAAATCATTTTTAGACATAGTATGCCAAATATGTTTTTCATTCTACCATCTATTTTTATTATAGCTACCAAACAACATTTTATTTTTGAACAAAAATTATTTTCAAAATGATTTTTATTAATAGATAAAAAACAAAAACAAAAATGATATCAAACATACCCTAAAATAGAAAGAAAATATTTATTTGAAATTTAAAATTAAAGAATGATGGAGCTAAGTGCCTAACGAATAAAATCAGAACCCAATCAAGAACACCAAATTCATATTCTTTAAACAAAATAATATGATTTCAAATCCAAGCAGGACTTTTATTTTTTTATTTTTTTATTTTTTTTTTATAGGGTAAAAATCCGAACAGAATTCTAAGCGGAGAATGTGAAGAGTCCGTGAATCTATGGACGGAGGTTCAATTACCGTGAAAATCTTATTACTAAAATAACTTCTTTTTTGTTTTCTAGAAATAATTTTTTTTTTGGTAAGATAGTAAGAATTATTATTAGGATAACAGGGAGAGAGAACAAGATGAAACTGTGGCTCCATTAAAATGGGGTGTAGAAATCCTCTCCTGTCGACCTGCCGCCTATCAAGGGCGAGATTTCAGTCGGCCCACCTCCCCATGTATTGGTAGGCGGGCCGATTGATCATCAGCCTTTGGATCAACGGCAGGAACCTCCTGCCGCGGGAGAGGATTTTTATCCTTAATATGAGATACATAAACACTCATAAATATTCATGAGTTTTCCATAATTAGTATTTGGAGAAAACGTTATATATATTGGGATTTGTAGATAGCGTTTGTTATTTTATTCTTAGAATGTTAAGAATGTATTCTTATCATAGAATGAAAACTTGTTACAGAATGAGATATTCAAGCATAGGTTCCATTCTCATAACGTTTTTCATGATCTAAAAACAAGAATATGTGCCAAACACTGTTTTTATTATTTCAGAATTTATGTTTTGACTTAGTAGAATATTCTTCAAAAGAGAGTTTTGATGCAAATTTTGAAAATTCAAATATTTCTCAATTGACAATCCTACCTTAAGATACAGATTCCGCCGACAATCTTAAATTTCCAAAATTCATATTAAACAGTAAATGCGTTAGGGCGGTGGATAACAATAGTTGTAGATGAGTTTAATTAGAAAGGAGAATATGAAGAATCTCCGTGTGGGACTGTGGAGGGTCAATTACCATGACCATCTTACTACTATAATAATAGTAATTGAGAAAGAAGAAATTAAGGCTACAGTAATTTTTTATTTTTGGTAAAAATCGTAACAGGATTCTAACTTTTAAGGGGAGAATATGAAGAGTCTTTGAATCTATCCCTGGAGGCTCAATTACCATAAAAATCTTACCACTATAATAACAGGGAGAGAAGAAGAAGAAGAAGAAGAAGTAGTAGTAGTAGTAGTAGTAGAAGAAGAAAATGTGACTACATTAATGTGGGAATGGGATACATAAACAGTCATAATTGAAGTGAAGAACAATTACCAGTAAAAGGTTACATTAATTGAAGCAAGCATGATTACCACGCATGACTCAACGATTGGTATTTGGATTTTAGACGACAGAACGTCGAGAGTGGGATTTGTAGTTTTGATGGATTCCCGCCCTATTATAGAAATTCCGTTCTCTCAATTTATATTAATCATATTATGCATTATTTGGGTGCATGTAACGGCATCAATGGGCCGCTTTGGGTTGATAAACCCAGCCTGTAATCGATAGCTATTGGTTTGGTCTAATTCTGGACCCTTATAGGGTCAGGCATATCGGACTGGTAATGGCTAGATTTGGTTTGGACTTGATGGTTAGATTGATAATAAACATGTTAGCAACTCCCACCTCACTTTCTCTTCTTTCATCGATATCTCTCATCTCTGTCATAATGCAAAAATTTGACAATAAATCTGAACATAAAGATAGATGAGATGGGGAGTGGGAGGAGGCCAACAAGGAGTATGATGAAGAATCTAGAAAGATAGAAATCAGGTTAGGGATATGGTGTATTTTTGGTTTGGGCCTCAGTTTGGGTTCTGACTACTATTTGTTATGGTCAAAATTTGGTCGATCCTCCAATTAAGACACCTGTCATTAGAGAAGACAAACAATAGAGTTGGGCGGGTTGGATAACCCGGGGGCCACTTCGATGCATAAGTTAACTCAAGGTCTATAAGCAGATAAACCCGATAAGGAAATGTCTGGGTTCAAGGTAAAGTAGGGCAATTTCGATAGCAGAGAGAGTATGTAAGCTGAAAGCATAATAGTTTCCATACGTTTACCTTCGGAATGAAGATATTTATAGGGCATGGAGTGACCAGAGAATGTTTCCCTGCGTTTACTATGATCCCAGGACCCCATCTGAGATCTTGGGGAAGCCCCATTATGATCAAGGGGTCTTTACTTATGTGTTCCTTAATGGTAGGGATATGGGAGCCCAAGATTGGATCCTTGTCATCCGATCGAGATCTGATGGTGAGATGACATAGCGCCTCAGTAACGTTTGGGGGTCTGCCCCATCTTGCTTGAGGATCTTGACACGTGTTGGGAACCGTCACTGTCACACCCCAATTCTGCACCAACCAGAATGGTGTGATGAACCGTCAATAAATCAACGGTTCAGTCAGGATCTCGAATAAGCTATCCCACATATGATAAACCAAAACACATTCCACATTAATCAGAGGTAATAAAGTAAATAGCGGAAGTCTTACAGGTAATGAACTGAGGTCTAATCATGATAAATAATTAATATTCCATTTATTTTCAAGTAACCAAAACATAATTTAAAACATATTACAATATCCAAATACGAAAACTAAACATTAAACGTATCCACCGCTGAAACGCTCGCTTAACAAACCATCTTCGTCCTCCATCGCTTGCTCACCATGGCCGCCACATGTTCATATGTTGGCGAGTTGACATAATTTTCAATCATAATACCTGCAACATCAGAAACTAAAAGAATTGTGCGCACGAGGGTCAGCTCTCCAACTTGAGCTCAGTGAGAAAACACAACAATGCAACAATCATATGCATGCGATCAATTCATATCTGTGGTCTGGTTTATAGTTTGCAATGTGCTATAGAAAAGGTTGGAGGTCAAAGGTTAACGTTTATTGACCCCTCCTCTATACACAGGGTGTGGAAGCCCGCCCAAAGGTTAACGTTTATTGTCGTCCCCATCCATCATACCATGAATATTGTACAACAAAGGTTAACATTTATTGCTGTACAGTGCCATACCAATACGTAAGCCTCTGCTGGCAAGGGCTTACAAACTGGACTCGCAACTAACCAATCATAATGCCAAACAGTGTATCCAAGGCCTCACCTCAGCATCCCACAAAACGCCCATAGAGATAGAGCGAAGGTCCCCCGGTAGAGTCAGAGACTACAAGGACCGAGACCACCTCCCCTGATACTCTATGACGTAATAGTTCTGCTAAAGTAATGGCTATACGACAATGCAAATGCACAAGACTTGAGTTAGAGATAGAGCTAGAGTGCTGAGGCCCGGCCTATGACACTCCCCCTGATACTCGCTCGCATCAAGCACACCAACCACACACATACATTCACATGCCTATTCCTATTATCATGGTCATTATCATGTTATAAACAATAAAGTAAATATGCATGAACAATAAATAGATATATTAGATGACATGTTGAATGCACATTACAAGCATGTTCGCATAGAATCAAGTATAGCATTGGACTCAAGAAATAAAAATAGTTTGTTATTAACCAATTAGTTTAGGTCTTGTTCCCTCACCTTAGCTTGCTAGTAGATCCTCTTTCAAGCTTTAAGAATCACCTTTATATTGATATTATATTGCTAGAAGACCTAACAAAGTCGATAGAATTTAGTTAGATTTTATTTCAATTTTTCCAACTTGCTGTTAACTGGGGGTAGCTGGACGGGTCAATGCTAGGGTAACAGTATATTGCGACCCCCTGTAGTAGGGTCGATGCCAGGGTCGAAGGTTCCATCGACCCTGGGTGCGACCACCCCTATTCTGGACTTCTCGAATACTGGGGGTCGATGCTAGGGTCAGATGTTCCATCGACCCTAGGTGCGACCACCCCTTCCCTGGGTTTCTCGAATGCTGGGGGTCGATGCTAGGGTCGGATGTTCCATCGACCCTAGGTGCGACCCCCCATGGTTTGAGTCAAAAATATCAAATTTCGTTCATTCCTTCAAGCTTGGGTCTCATGGCTTCTTTCTATAGTCCATTCCATACATGTTCTATGGTTTATAACTATTCTTTATTCACCTACATGGTTTCAAAGATCTCCTCCATAGTTTTCATTGAAACCTAACCATGGATGGATGGTATTAGGGTTTCTCCTTGTAAGACCCGTGTCAATCTAACCCGGTCTTACCACCTTGAACCAGGTTTACCCATCATGGTCGAGTCAAATGGACCAAGGGCGTGAAGGAGATCGAGATCCCAGGTATCAAATCGACCCAAAAACACTTAAAATAGGGGAAGGGTCGCATACCCAGCTAAGCAGGGTCGGACCTCCCAAAACAGAAAGTCAGACCCTCAGTTAAAAAAGGGAGGGTCGGACAGCTTAAGACCCTAGGGTCGACGGGATCATCGACCCTCCCATCGACCCTCGGATTCTGCCGAATATAGAAATTAGGAAATTTTTATATTTTTCGATTGAGATTCTTTCCTAATCTCAGAGGGACTTATTTAGGATGTTCCTACTCTATTTAAAGGACGTTCCTAAGCCACTTTCACTCCTTTCACAACCCTAATCGAATTGAGAGAAAGAGAGGAGAAGGAAAAGAGGAAGAAGAAAGTGAAGGAAGAGAACTTAGCAAAAAGGAGAAGAGTTTCAGAGAAAAAGTTATCTTCTCAGGTATGGATACTAATTCCATGAGTTTCTACAGACCTTAGGTTAGTTATTGTTGAGAGTGTGATCTCGGAGAAACCCAAACCATCAATCTATGGTTAGGTTTTCATGGAAAACCATAGGAAAGTGCATGAAAGTTATCTAGGTGGGTTATACATGGTTTCAGACCATGGAATGAATGTAGAATGGAATGTAGGAGCAAGCCATAGGATTCTAAACACGAAGAATGGATTAAAAGAGGGAATTGGACCAAAGTGCACCGAGGGTCGCACCGAGGGTCGATGACCATCCGACCCTAGGTGTACCTGACCATCGACCCTCGGTGTTCGGGAAGTTCGAGAGTTAAGGGAGGGTCGCACCCGGGGTCGATCCCGACCCGACCCTACCTCCGACCCTCGCTTAACGGGAGTAGTTTTTAAATTCCAAATAAATTCTAATTAAATTCTATCGACTTTGTTAGGGCTTCTAGCAATACAATAACACTGTAAATGTGATTCTAAAGCTTGGAAAAGTATCTATTAGCAAGCTAAGGTGAGGAACCAGAACCCCAAACTAAATTGGTTAATAAAAAACTATTGTTTTCTATTTTCTTGAGTCCTATGCCATGCTTGATTCTATGCGAATATATTTGTAATGTGCATACAAAGATGCCATCCAATATTTCTATTACTTGTTCATGCATATTTATTTCCCCCCCCCTCTTTGTATCTATTAGCAAGCTAAGGTGAGGAACCAGAACCCCAAACTAAATTGGTTAATAAAAAACTATTGTTTTCTATTTTCTTGAGTCCTATGCCATGCTTGATTCTATGCGAATATATTTGTAATGTGCATACAGCATGCCATCCAATATTTCTATTACTTGTTCATGCATATTTATTTTATTGTTTATAACATGATGATGATGATGATGATAGGAATAGGCATGTGCTTGTATGTGTGTGGTTGATGTACTTGATACGAGCGAGTATCAGGGGAGGTGTGATGAGGACGTCAAAAAACGTTAACCTTTGGCGGGTCTCAGCACTTTAGCTCTATCTCTAACTCAAGTCTTGTGCATTAGCATCGTCGTATCGCCATTACTTTAGCAGAATTATTATGTCATAGAGTATCAGGGGAGGTGGTCTCGGACCTTGTAGTCTCCGACTCTACCGGGGGGCCTTAGCTCTATCTCGATGGACATTCTGAGGGATGTTGGGGTGAGGCCTTGGATACACTTTTTGGCATTAGGATTGGTTAGTTGTGAGCCCAGTTTACAACCCTCGCTAACAGGGGCTTACGTGTTGGTGTGGCACTATATAGCAATAAACGTAACCTTTGTTATATAATGTTCATGATTGGGTGCATGTGAGTTGACGATAAACGTGATCTTCGGGTAACGTCACACACTCGTGTATAGAGGCGGAGTCAATAAACGTGACCTTTGGCTACCTAAACCTTTCTATTACATACTACAAACTTATAAACCAGACCAAAGATATAAATTGATTGCATGCATATGTATTCTTGCATTGTTTTGGCTACTCACTGAGCCGTGATGTGTGCTCACCCCTCGACGTCGAATATTTTTTGTTGATGATGCAGGTTATACCGTTGAAGATTATATGAATGCGTCTGCATACGGGAACGTAGCGGCGATGGAAGCTGAAGCTGAAGTGGATACACATGACTCCTCTTGCGAGTGCAACTCGTGTGTATTTGATTAGATATTTTATAGGTTTCTTTATTGGATTTATTAAGACATGTATTTGATAATTAATTATGTCTTAGTTGAAAACAGAATAATTTGCTATTAAATTATTAATATCATTTTAGTTTCTCAGTTCATGTTATTATAAGACTTCCGCTATTGTGTATTTACTCTGATTATGATTATGGATGTGTGTGAGTTTGGATAACGCGGGGATAGCCTATTTGAGATCCTGGTTGAACCGTTGGTTTATTAGCAGTTCATCACACCATTCTGAATAGTACAGAATTGGGGTGTGACAACTTGGTATCAGAGCATCTCAGGCCTTGCCCGCCGAACTAATACACATTAAAGACCATTGTGAACTGAGATAGGATAAAAGTAAAAGCTTTAATATAAACACACTGTAAGCACAAGTGATGATTGAGACCAAATTTAAAAATAGAATAATGCATCTGTTAAAGGGAAAACAAGTTACATACAATGAGTGAGAAAAACAAAACGTATATACATAACTAAAGCAGAGTACAATCCACAACCCGGACAGTTACTCTGTAGTACCAGAAAAATGAATACAATCATGAAGCTGGAGGTGAAGGAGGAAGCGATAACTCACGATCTCGGTCATAGTCCTCAGCATAGACCCTAGTCAACTAGGCCACCTGGGTCTGGGTCGTCTGGAGACTAGCTGCAAGATCGGCTACTCTCCTATCAGTCGCCCGTTGGACCGATAACAGCTCATCCACCCTCATACGCTGGGCGTCTAGCAACTCCTCCATCATCAGATCAGATCTGCGCTGAGCCTCCCTGATCTCCTGCAGCATCTCCATCATGTCAAAAGGTGGAAGTGAAGGACCAGCCGCATGCGAAGGACCAGCCTCAGGTACAGGGTCCGCCGCAGAAGAAGTGCCAACACCAGCCGCATGTGTAGGTGAAGGCGGTGGTATCGAGTCGACATCCATATACATACGATCATCATCGTCAAAAGGATCCACGCGAGCTCTAGCAGCAGCAGCAACAACCTCAGCATCAGCCATCTCGATACGAGTGTGAGGGCGCACCATCGCGTTCCTCTCCTCATCACTAACCTGGGCATCCCGCATGCCCATCTTGCAGATTGCCTCCCAATCTAGAGGCGACGAGAAGGTCTTCTCCTGGATCTTCTCATCTACCAGGTCAACCCCCAGACGGGTCAGTAGCACTGTAATCATGCGTCCATAGGGTAGATTACTCCTATGATCGGACAATGTAGCACTAATCATGGTCCGCATGATGATGTAGGGAAGGCAGACCGGCTGTCTGGTGCAGATGCTATAGATCAAAAACTGGGTCAGCTGAGAAACCCTCTCATAGTGCCCACTCTACGGAATCAGATTATGCTGGATAATCTTACAGAAGACCCGTGGAGCTGGACGCAGATAACAAGCCCTCATCTGTCAACGATCAGGACGGAGCAACTGATTATCGATCTCTGCCCTCATCTCCATCTCAACAAACTGTGGCTCTTCAGGCGCACAGTATACCATGGGGCCATCATAAGGAATGCCCAACAAGTCGGCCAGCTGCCGATAGTCGAAGGAGATATCTACCCCCTTGACGTAGCTGGTGATGCGCAACTCCTGACCATGCTCAACGTCATTGTAATTCCCCACCACCTGGAGATTACAATAGAACTGACGCACCAAATCCGGGCAGGTGCACGCATCGTATGTAATGACAGGAAGCCACCCCATGTCACTAAAGGCTCCCTCTATGTTAAACACGGCTAACTCAGCCAAGTTCACCATATGACCACCCTCAACCTTCTTACGGGCATAGTCAGCATACCGTGCCTCGGCTTCATTGGAACGGAAGTGAAGGGGATCACGAACTCGGGGTACCATAGTACGAGCCATGGTATCTGCAAAATAAGAAAGAGAAGGAAAACAAGGAGTTAATAGGATAAAAATCCGAAACTTGATTTAATAACGACGTAAGTTGACCATAAAGCCCATTCCTCACCATACAAGTGGGCATAAGGACTTACGAAGGTTTAAACATATCCTACGACCCACATGCAGTAGGAAATTTTAACTGACGATGTCCAATTTGAAGAAATTCAAGAAAAATCGAAAATGTCGACAAATTAGGGCAAAAAGCAAAAATTTCAAGTTTCTCGATAACCAACCGATGAAACTCAAAATTTTTTGAGGACTTTTGTTCCTCGAGATACCAATAACAAAAGCCCCCAATAAAAATCGAATTTTTACGGTTGGAAAAAGTTTAATTTGAAAAATACAAGTTAAATGGACGAAAACCTAGAAAAGAAAATCTAAAAACAGGTAAAAATGAGAGAACATACCTGTATGGATGACGTGGACGTCGAAACCCAGACTAAAATCGACCCACAATAGTAGAGTAGCACTGTAGCAACTCAGAGAGGAGAGGTGAGTCGAAACGGGAGGGAAATAATAAGAAATGACCCAAAATCGGATCTTAAAAATCTGATTTTTAGTCCGAGGGTCGGACAATTCGACTAGCACAATCGACCCTCGAATCGACCCTCCCATCGACCCTCGGCTCTCGGGAATCTAACAGAAAACTAAGGGTCGAAACTGAGGGTTGGATACCCATCGACCCTCACATCAACCCTCATCTCTCGGGAAGAATAGGTCATTCCCAGGGTCGGATACCAAGGGTCGGACATACAATCGACCCTCACCATCGACCCTGCATAGAAAATACAGTATATTTTTTATAAAATGAGCTAGAATTGGAATGGATTATTGGTTAGCGTGCCTACATGAAATATAAATGACTTCTCACCTATTTTGATGATTTTCAGGCACCACCAATCACAGAAAAGAATTATGTCTGGACGTAGGGTGACCCGACAGACCCGAAACGCAGTCCCACCACCACCACCCGTGGAGGAGACTAGTCAAGAAAATAATTATGCATCGGGTAATCCAGCACAGGCAAACCCTACAAATTTGCCACCTCCACCACCAGAGCTAACAACCGTGGTGATGAACTTGGCACAGCAGCTGCAGCAGATGCAACACGCGCAGCTCGGATGCGGGTTGCCATGGGAATTATGTTTCAAGCCACTCGGGCTCCACCCATGCACACAGACAAGCCGGCGCAGCACCGGTGGGTAACCACCCCGCTCCTCGGACACCTCAACAACCGGGCCTGCACGGATTCCAAAGGTTCCGTAAGCAGCTCAAGGGGATTACCGAGATCCACACCATATGTTTGGGGCAAACCCCCAAAATCAGCTGGACCACTCCCGACTAGTGGAGAGATTTTTGAAGATGAAACCTAAGGAATTCAACGGCAAACCGTTTGATCCATTGTGGCCAGCACACTGGATAGACGAGATGGAGAGAAATTTCCTCATGATGACTATCACAGAGGAAGAGAAAGTACTATGCGCTACCTTCATGCTCAAGGGTGACGCACATCATTGGTGGAAATCAACGAAGGCATATCTATTGACCAAGCACGCCCTACTGACCTGGGCTATATATAAAGAAGCCTTCTTTGAGAAATATTTTCCACGGAGCTTCAGAGATTCGATGGAGAAGGAGTTCCTGAGTCTTTATCAGGGACAGATGTCAGTGGATGCGTACCAACAACGTTATGAAGAGCTGTTTTTCTTCGCACCACTGAGTATGCAAGAAGAAGAAACAAAAACCCGTAGGTTTGTCACGGGACTAAGAGGAAACATCAGAGAACATGTTCTGGGCTTAGAAAAGAGAATTTATAATGAAGCTGTCCAGATCGCTCGAGTAATAGAATCGAGCCAGAAGGAGAGTTACTTTACTCAGAACAGAGGCATCAAAAGGCCAGCCGGAAATTCTTACAACGGAGGCAATAACAAGACATATAAGCCTTTCCGTCCTCAGAATTTTAATGCTGCAACCAAGACTACTCCAGCAGCTCAACCTCAGCCAAAGCCAAATTCTGAAGCCCCGAAGTGTTTTAACTGCAACCAGCCGGGACATATGGCAAGGGAGTGCCCTAAGCCCAAGAAGCAATTCCATCGGGGACGTGTATATGCTGTTACGTCCGAGGATGCGGCCGCATCACCCGATGTGGTCACGGTATGACCCGAAACTTTTAAAGTTGTAATTACATTGAATGAGCATGTAGACTAAGTAAAGATAAATCACAGGTATTGTACCTATAAATGGCGTACCCGCCAGAGTACTCTTTGATTCCGGAGCTACTCATTCATTTATATCTGTGTCATTTGGAAAGAAGACGAAATTACCCATCAAAACATTAGACTACAAATTACTTGTACGATCACCGATGGGGTTAGAAGTGGAACTAGAGAAAGGTTATGGACCATGTCCAGTTCTCATTGGAGAGAAGACCTTAGATGCAACCTTGATACAACTTGAGATGGCAGACTTTGATGTCCTCTTATGAATGGACTGGTTAGCTCGACATTCTGCAAATCTATTATGCGCCGAAAAGAAGCTAACGTTCAAAGACAAAGAAGGAGCAGAATTAAGTTTATCGGGAACCAAACTTCCCCGGAGGCGCAAGCTCATACTTTCAGCACTAAAGGCTAAGAAGTGCCTTGAGAAAGGGGCAATCGGGTATGTAGTATCCGTGGTCGACCTAACCAAGGACGCGCCATGAATGGAAGATATTGATGTCGTGCGGGACTATCCTGACGTATTTCCAGAGGAACTACCCGGATTACCACCCGACCGAGCCACGGAGTTTGTGATAGACCTTATACCTGGAGCCGCACCCGTATCAAAAACACCTTATAGAATGGTTCCTACGGAACTAAAGGAATTGAAGGTGCAACTACAAGAACTACTGGACAAGGATTATATTCGACCCAGTATATCTCCATGGGGTGCACCGGTGTTGTTCGTAAAGAAGAAGGATGGTAGCGTTCGATTATGTATCGACTATCGGGAGTTGAATAAACTGACAATCAAGAATCGATATCCATTACCTCGGATCGATGACTTGTTCGACCAGTTACAAGGAGCAAGAGTATTTTCTAAGATCGATCTTCGATCAGGCTATCATCAGCAGAAGATTAAAGAAGGTGATATTCCAAAGACAGCATTCAGGACCAGATACGGACATTATGAATTTTTGGTTGTCTTTCAGATTAACTAATGCACCGGCAACGTTCATGGAACTTATGAACCGAGTTTTCCACGATATGTTGGATACGTCGGTTATAGTATTTATTGATGACATATTGGAATATTCCAAGGACCAGAAAACCCATATCAGGAACCTAAACGCAGTCTTACAACGTTTAAGGAAAGAGAAGCTATATGCCAAATTTTAAAAGTACGAGTTTTGGCTAAGTGAAGTTGCCTTTCTAGGCCATGTAGTATCCGCTGAAGGAATCAAAGTGGATCCCAGGAAGATCGAGGCTATTGTGAAGTGGGAAGCACCAAAGAGCGTTTCGAAAATTAGAAGTTTTCTGGGTCTAGCTGGTTATTATCGGAGATTCGTAGAAGACTATTCTCGGATTGCCGTACCTCTCACCAGTTTGACTAAGAAAGGTGAAAAGTTTGTGCAAACCGATAAATGTGAGAAGAGTTTCCAAACACTGAAGACTAGATTGATATCCGCCCCGATTTTGACTATTCTCGTTCCAGGACAGACATTTACTTTATACACTGATGCGTCGGGACTGGGACTAGGATGTGTGCTTATGCAAGGAGAGCAAGTGATTGCTTATGCTTCAAGACAGTTGAAGGTACATGAGAAAAACTACCCCACTCATGATTTGGAGTTTGCGGCAGTAGTACATGCTGTCAAGATATGGAGACATTACCTATACGGAGAGAAATTTCAGATTAAGTCGGACCATAAAAGTTTTACTTATTTATTTAATCGAAGGAGTTGAATATGAGACAAACGAAGATGGCTGAAACTATTGAAAGACTATGATTGTGATATCCGAGTATCATCCGGGAAAAGCGAACGTAGTAGCGGATGCATTAAGCGAAAAAGCAATGATAAAATCTCAAGGAGAAGTTAGCACGACCGCAGCAATGTGTACCACCGGAATGGTATTCAATCACGGCAACGAGCAGTATGTGATAGATACAACGGATGAATCAGCTAACCAAGGGTTTATTCATCGGTTTTCAAATATGTTCGTGGCATTGACGATTATACCGGATATAGAGGATGAAGTGAAGACAACTATGAAAGCAGATCCTTATCTGAGAACAGTACAAGAAGATATTGAGAAAGGAAGGACTAACCCTGAGTTCACATTGGATGACGAGAAAGTACTGAAATTCAAAGGAAGAATATGTATACCTGAAACAGAAAGTATGGACATTAGACACCGACCACCATCTATTCGATACATCCTGGAAGTACAAAAATGTATCATGACCTGAAGAAACTATATTGGTGGAGGGGAATGAAGGCAGATGTAGCCAAGTTCGTGTCTCAATGTCTAAATTGTCAGAAAGTAAAGACCGAGTGACAAAGACCCGCAGGACTGTTACAGCCATTATCGAAACCAGCATGGAAATGGGACTGTATCACTATGGACTTCGTCACGGGACCACCATTGACTCCTCGAGTAGTTGACGCAGTTTGGGTGATTGTGGACCGTCTGACTAAAATAGCTCGCTTCATACCTATACGACCACAGTATACACTGGAAAGGTTAGCGAAGCTGTATGTGGATAACATTGTTCGATTACATAGTGTTCCAGAAAGCATTGTGTCCGATAGAGATCCACGATTTACTTCCAAATTTTGGGAAGGATTGCAAAAGGCTTTGGGTACAACGTTAAAGTTCAGTACTGCATTCCACCCACAGACAGATGGACAGTCGGAGCGTACAATCCAGATTCTAGAAGATATGCTACGAGCATGTGTGATTGATTTCAAGGGATCATGGGATGAAAGGTTACCACTGATCGAGTTCGCTTATAACAACAGCTATCAGGCTACCATACAGATGTCACCTTATGAAGCACTGTATGGCAGGAAGTGTCGTACTCCCTTGTTTTGGAATGAAGTTGGAGAACGTAGTATTGTTGGACCGAAATTTGTTGAAGAGACTTATCGAGTGGTCGATATTATCAAAGAAAGAGTGAGAACAGCTCAGAACCGTCAGAAGCAATATGCCGATACTCGACGAAGAGATCTAGAGTTCGCTGTAGGTGATAAAGTATTTTTGAAGGTATCGCCTATGCGAGGATTGAAGAGGTTCGGACAGAAAGGGAAATTAAGTCCAAGATATGTCGGGCCGTATGAAATTCTAGCTAAGCGTGGAAAGGTAGCTTATCAGTTAGCACTACCACCATCTATGTCAAGTGTGCATGACGTATTTTACATTTCCCTATTGAAGAAGTATGTCAAAGACCCAACGCATGTTTTGACAGTGGATTTGCCGGAATTGATTGATGATTTGACATTTGAAGTAACACCAATAGAAATCACTAGTCGAAAAGTTCAACGTCTACGCAACAGAGATATCTACTATGTTAAGGTCACATGGAAAAGTAGAGACATGGAAGAGGTTACATGGGAAGAAGAGAATGCTATGCGAAAGCAATACCCTCACTTATTTGATTCAGAAGGTACGTACAATTTCGAGGATGAAATTTTTATAAGTTGGGGGAGTTGTAAGACCCGTGTCAATCTAACCCGGTTTTACCACCTTGAACCAGGTTTACCCATCATGGTCGAGTCAAATGGACCAAGGGCGTGAAGGAGATCGAGATCCCAGGTATCAAATTGACCTAAAAATACTTAAAATAGGGGAAGGGTCGCATACCCAGCTAAGCAGGGTCGGACCTCCCAAAACAGAAAGTCAGACCCTCAGTTTTGAAGGGAGGGTCAGACATCTTAAGACCCTAGGGTCGACGGGATCATCGACCTTCCCATCGACCCTCGGATTCTGCCGAATATAGAAATTAAGAAATTTCTATATTTTTCGATTGGGATTCTTTCCTAATCTCAGAGGGACTTATTTAGGATGTTCCTACTCTATTTAAAGGATGTTCCTAACCCACTTTCACTCCTTTCACAACCCTAATCGAATTGAGAGAAAGAGAGGAGAAGGAAAAGAGGAAGAAGAAAGTGAAGGAAGAGAACTTAACAAAAAGGAGAAGAGTTTCAGAGAAAAAGTTATCTTCTCAGGTATGGATACTAATTCCATGAGTTTCTACAGACCTTAGGTTAGTTATTGTTGAGAGTGTGATCTCGGAGAAACCCAAACCATCAATCTATGGTTAGGTTTTTATGGAAAACCATAGGAAAGTGCATGAAAGTTATCTAGGTGGGTTATACATGGTTTCAGACCATAGAATGAATGTAGAATGGAATGTAGGAGCAAGCCATAGGATTCTAAACACGAAGAATGAATTAAAAGAGGGAATTGGACCAAAGTGCACCGAGGGTCGCACCGAGGGTCGATGACCATCCGACCCTAGGTGTACCTGACCATCGACCCTCAGTGTTCAGGAAGTTCAGAGTTAAGGGAGGGTCGCACCCAGGGTCGATCCTGACTCCGACCCTACCTCCGACCCTCAATTAACAGAGTAGTTTTTAAATTCCAAATAAATTCTAATTAAATTCTATCGACTTTGTTAGGGCTTCTAGCAATACAATAACACTGTAAAGGTGATTCTAAAGCTTGGAAAAGTATCTATTAGCAAGCTAAGGTGAGGAACCAGAACCCCAAACTAAATTGGTTAATAACAAACTGTTGTTTTCTATTTTCTTGAGTCCTATGCCATGCTTGATTCTATGCGAATATGTTTGTAATGTGCATACAGCATGCCATCCAATATTTCTATTACTTGTTCATGCATATTTATTTTATTGTTTAAACATGATGATGATGATGATGATAGGAATAGACATGTGCTTGTATGTGTGTGGTTGATGTACTTGATGCGAGCGAGTATCAGGGGAGGTGTGATGAGGACGTCAATAAACGTTAACCTTTGGCGGGTCTCAACACTTTAGCTCTATCTCTAACTCAAGTCTTGTGCATTAGCATCGTTGTATCGCCATTACTTTAGCAGAACTATTATGTCATAGAGTATCAAGGGAGGTGGTCTCGGTCCTTGTAGTCTCTGACTCTACCGGGGGGCCTTAGCTCTATCTCTATGAAAATTCTGAGGGATGTTGGGATGAGGCCTTAGATACACTTTTTGGCATTAGGATTGGTTAGTTGCGAGCCCCGTTTGCAGCCCTCGCTAACAGGGGCTTACGTGTTGGTGTGGCACTATATAGCAATAAACGTAACCTTTGTTATATAATGTTCATGATTGGGTGCATGTGAGTTGATGATAAACGTGATCTTCGGGTAACGTCACACACTCGTGTATAGAGGCGGAGTCAATAAACGCGACCTTTGGCTACCTAAACCTTTCTGTTGCATACTGTAAACTTATAAACCAGACCAAAGATATAAATTGATTGCATGCATATGTATTGTTGCATTGTTTTGGCTACTCACTGAGCCGTGATGTGTGCTCACCCCTCGACGTTGAATATTTTTAGTTGATGATGCAGGTTATACCGTTGAAGGTTATATGAATGCGTCTGCATACGGGAACGTAGCGACGATGGAAGCTGAAGCTGAAGTGGATACACATGACTCCTCTTGCGAGTGCAACTCGTGTGTATTTGATTAGATATTTTATAGGTTTCTTTATTGGATTTATTAAGACATGTATTTGATATTTAATTATGTCTTAGTTGAAAATAGAATAATTTGCTATTAAATTATTAATATCATTTTAGTTTCTCAGTTCATGTTATTATAAGACTTCCGCTATTGTGTATTTACTCTGATTATGATTATGGATGTGCGTGAGTTTGGATAACGCGGGGATTGCCTATTTGAGATCCTGGTTGAACCGTTGGTTTATTAGCGGTTCATCACACCATTCTGAATAGTGCGGAATTGGGATGTGACACTCCTAACCTAACTTCGTCATAATCTATTCTCAGCTTTCAATTCAGATGGGGATTAAGGTTCATACCTTCTGTGGTATGAGTTTCCAAGATTTCTCTGAACTTCTTCTTCTTCCTTAGCCTTTTCTTCAAGTTTTCTTTTTCTCCTTCTCATCCTTCTCTTCTCTTTCTCTCAATCCAATTAGGGTTGTAAAAGGAGTGAAAGAGGCTTAGGGACGTCCTATTTATAGAGTAAAATCTCCCAAAATAAGTCCCATTGAGTTTAGGAAAGGTTCCAATTGAAATTAAGAAAGTTTTCTAATTTTTGGTTCGTGCTGTTTTTACTGATTATCAGGGGTCGATGGGGGGGGATGGGGGGGGTCGGACAATTTGAGACCCCCTGCGACCCCTGGTCACGGGTCGATGGTGGGGGTCGATGGGGGGGTCAGACCTGCCTATTTAGGCATGCGACCCTACCCTCATTTTGACTATTTTTGAATAAATTTTCATATTGGGTCTTGGTTTTTCTTCACACACTTGGTCCACTTGGCTCGACCATGATATGTAGACGGGTCACGACACGAAATGTAAGGTTAGACCGGATTCATGGCGTGCGGGTCTTACAACTCCACCACCCTTAAAAGAAATTTCGTCCTCGAAATTTGAACGTATGGATCTTACAGTTACAGAGTAGAGGACCAAAATCTTCCCGATCATGCCGATATCCCACTCGTTTGTGGTGCATGGGAAGAATAGGGTTTAGGAAGATTCTATTCTTTCTTGATGCTGACACTTGTTAGGACATCTATTCTATACGATCTGTGTAAAGCCACGTGTTGATCTCTGATTGGTCTCATTCTGAACCGTCCTAACAGTTGCCCCTTGCTCTTCTCAGCGTGACAGGGTTGGTGGAGCAATGTTGTCTTGTTTGAATTGGTTTTGGCTTTTTGAGAAGATCTTGCATGTGGATGTAAGTCTCTCGAGTAGGCCCCCAGCCGATGTAGGGCTGTGTGGCAACCAAAGTTGTACGGGGCAACCAAGGAGTGTAATAACACAGAGATCGGATCGTCTTTCGATAAACTAATACATAATCTTTTTGAATTTTCCTTGGAAAAAGGTATGATTAGCTGCATTACGTTAGCAATAAATGTGATATACTTTGAGATTTTTAATTCTGGTGGTATATCTCCATATCATTTAATGCAAATATAAGCATGCAGGATGGTAGTCACCACGTGGCGCATTTTGTCGCTTGAAAGTTGAGACGTCTGAGGTTGTCATTATGGCCCTTTTGTGATGATTCGAGTAGTTGTTGATACATCGCTTGCCATGTGGATCCTGCGCCATTCCAACCAAAAAAGAAACTCTTTTCAGATCTGATGATCATTTCCTTAGATGTTGTGGCTGCTGAGGGAATGCCACGTGGATTACTTTTGGGGAAGGCAAAGCCTCCCAACGTCGTGCCTGCAAAGGTGAAAACTGGAGACTGTCTTGTTGGCGGTCACTTTGAAATCTGAAGAGGTGGGTCTCTTGGAGATCTCTTTGAGTCCTATAAATAGGACAATCACCGTCTTTTTTCTAGTTTTGCTTCACTGTTCTTTAGAAAACTCTGCTAAGACTTCCATTGTTGCTTGCTTTCATTTTCTGCTTCAATAGTAAGTTTGTTTCTCCTCTCTGTGTCATCAGGAAGTATAGTTGGGGAGATATTTCACTTTACTGAGTTTCTAAATTGGGGGAGACCCAGGAATTCTAGGGTTCCCTCAGCCCCTCGTGTACGAGGCCATGACTATGGCGGGGCCGTCGATGCCCTTTGGAACCATACCAGAGGTGTGAGAGGTCTCTAGAGCACCATGAGCACAAATGTTCCTCAGAGCGTGGGCACTCTCGAGACCATAGGGCCCCTGCAGCACGCTTCTTCTATTCCCCAGAACCCTAAAGCTAGCAACGTCACTTCAACTTCAGGGGCCAGGGGTGTTGACTCGGTGGATTCACAGACTCCCATCCGTGATAGACCCACAGAGCTCCGTTTGTACTAAACAGCTTGAGATCTCCCTCGAAAGTTGTCTTAGGCCGCTGTCGATGGCAGTGGGCCGAGATATGACATTGCCTGATAATATTGAGTTGAGGGTAACATTACCCCATGAGCGTGCCTATACGTTTCTGTTCAACAAAATGCCCGTGTATAAAGAGATGTTCGTAGTGGGCTTCTGGTTTTTTTTTTTTTTTTTACTTTTTTTAATCTACGAGTTTGGCCCACAATGGCCCTTTTTTGTGATCTTTTTGCCATCATCATCATCGTTAAAGACCACCCTCATAACCCTGAGCTCAGGGTGGAGAGCGGGTACTACTATTTTAGTGCTCGCTCTGGCAGAGGACCCATCCAACCATAGTTGGAAGTCAAAGTTCTTTTTTTGCTTCTATACGTTCTAGGAGGACGTACATGGGGGCACCTCGTCTGCTCTCAGATTGTAAATGGGGCAGTCTTCAGGTGTCTGCTTTGAATGAGAGGCCTGTCTTGGGCCTATCTGAGAAGAGGGCTCTGGAGGTGTCGGTTCAAGGGACGATTGTCAAATACTCAAGCCTTTGAATAGGCAATTCCTTGATCTTTTGTCTCTGTCAGTCTGTAAGCAATTTTGTTTCTAATCCTGACTCTTGTTTTCTTTTTGTGATGCAGTAACCTTCACGTATGAACAACTAGATGAGCTTCTCCAAGAGGATGAAGAAGAGCTCGCTTGTGAAGAGGCGGAGCTACTGGTCGCTAAGGCAAGTGTTGAATGGCTGTTTAAGGAGTCAGAGTAATTTTGGCCTTCAAAATTTACCCAATTGTACCAGGGTGAGCGCACAAAGGCTCACAAGAAGAAGGCCAAGCCTGGGGCTGGGGGCTCAACCACTGGCTCCAAGAAGAGAAGGGTCCTTGGGAATATCTAACAATGGAATCTTCCTTTCCTGTATTCCTTTTTGTCCCATTTGCTGATAGTTGATCGTCTGTTCTTGTTTGTTTGCACATGGAAGTTGTCTACATAGACTTCCATGTTGTGGCAGATCTGGTCTTTGAAGACCTTGTTAAGCAGGCACTAATAGGTTCCCCCAGCATTCTTTAGTCCAAAGGGCATGACTTTGTAGCAGAACACTCCCTAATTGGTGATGAAGGCTATATGGTCTTTGCCTTTATTGTGCATCTTGATCTGGTTGTATCCAGAGTAGGTGTTCATGATGGATAACAATTTATGTCCTCCAGTAGCATTTATCATTTGATCTATGTGAGACACGGGGTAGCAATATTTAGGGCATGCTTTATTAAGATTAGTAAAATCAATACAAATGCGCCATTGGTCTTGTAAGAACCGTGTTCTAAAAACTGGGTCTAACCCGTGGTTTTATATGGTTATAGGTGTTCCAATCATAACTGGACCGGAAGGCGAAGTTGGGTGACGAACCACGCAAATTTCAGGTATGAGAACCACTCAAAAATGGTATAAATCTCATACCGGTCTGACTATACCGGTCTAAGTCAGTCAGACCGGTATGGTGCAACCGGTATGGTATACCAGTCTGACTATACCGGTCTGAGTCAGTCAGACCGGTATGTACAACCGGTATGCTTCGTTTCTGTGGGAGATGGACTCCAGCAGGTCCCTCACTCCGAATGGAAACTTGGAAAGTTTTCAATTGTGGAAAACCTTCCCAAGAATGGCTTTCCTCTATTAATAGAGATTATGACACTCCAATGATCCTTCTCAAACCCTAGCCGTCCGGAGGAGAGTTGAGAAGGAGCAAGGAGGAAGAGGCTGCCCAGGAAGGAGATTTTTGTTGGAGGAGCTCGCCGCCAACCGACGAACACCGTCGGTATGTGCTCCATACTATTAGTAATACTAGGATGTCGGATCGGAGTCGCGAAGCGGTGCGGCAATCCAAAACCCTAGATCTTTTAATGGACCTAGTCTTCTTTTAGATCTGATCTGATGTGATACGGCATTCTAGTCGAAATTAGAAGGCCATTAAGATACTTGGACCTTAGTGTGGGTTAGGAGAAACCCTAGAAACCTAACCGATAACCGACAAGGAAGGAAGATCCGAGACCTCGCTCTCGGATCCAAACCACGGAGTATACCGGTTGGACGCAAGGTACAATGGTATGGGCCTGCGGTATATACCGCAGGCACATACCAGTCTCACTGACTGAGACTGGTATGTACCATAACCGGTATATACCGGTGGCACCATACCGGTCGCACTCCCCTGAGACTGGTACCGCGACCGGTATGTTCTCCGAACCTGTTTTGCTTGCCGAACATGGTGCTGACAACCTGTAACCTTAATAAATGAATTCTAACCTATGAATATGACTATGTAGGACCTATAAACAGCATGAGTAAACCCTGTGATGCAGAGCGGGATTGTTATCACGCGTTAGGTAAGGGACAAGATCCCAAACTCTAAATAACTAATTAACAGTAAACCTTTGTGACTAAATTGTATATGAATTCATTGCTTGTTGTCTGTGCATTTCACATGCCATGTAGTTGCTTCTTTTATTAATATTATTTGTTCATGCATTTCATATGCTAGGATTGTTGGATGTTAGGCATGTATATGTTTTTTTGTTAGTGTATGGAATGTGAAGGGGAGTGGAGCCCTGGATATATCCACAGCTAACACCTTTTCGTATCGCCATCTACCTTAGCAGACTTGGTACGAATAGGGTATCAGGGGGAGGACGTGGGATTGTGGTTCCTCCTGCCTGCCAGACTCGAGCCCTATATCTATGTCGTAGGGAGTCGTGCTGGGGTAAGGCCATAGATACTGTATTGACATATAGGACTGGTTAGAAACGGAACCCACTTGCAAGCCCTTGCCAATAAGAGTTTAGGTATTGGTACGGTGTAGGATATCAGGGAGAGGACACGGTAGTGTGGATTGTTGCCTAACCGCCAGACTCTAGCTCTATCTTTATACCGGAGTGAGTGATGTGGGGCAACAGTAGTAGTGTGGATTGTTGCCTGACTGTTGGGTGTGCTCACACTCTCGTGGATGGAGGTGCGGAGGCCACCAAACCTTACCATAGCATTTTGCAAGTTATACTTGACCCAAATTGTAATGTTATCTCATGCATTTTATATGTTGCATCGGTTTTGTACTTACTGAGCTAAGTTGTGAGCTCACCCGAATATATATTCTTCTTTTTAGATTTTGATGCAGGGTACACAGTTGATGACTTCATGACTGCCCCAGCGTACGGTACAGTTGCTGTCATTGATACTCAGGCAGTAGAGGACGAGCATGACGCATCAGGCGAGTGCTCCTTTTGTGTTTTCCTTTAAAGGAGATTTTATTTTAAACAATACATTGTAATATTTTTATTATTTAAGTTTGTGAATGATGGAATAAGTTGAATAATTATTTTAAATTACCACATAGATCTCAGTTCATTTATTTTTATTCCGCTGCTATGTATTATCTCTGATTAAGTTAGACTACTTGGGAATGATTGGTTGACACGGTCTATTGAGGTCCTGGTGTGAACCGTGATTTAGAACCGATTCACTCACACTTATGGTTCAGCCAGAATTGGGGTGTGATAACTTGGTATCAGAGCCCTAGGCTCTGTCCAGCTAATCATTCTGCATCTAACTGTGTCCAATGAGCTGAGTTAGGAAAAATTAAAAATTTTAATAAGAACACACCATAAGCTTGTTTGATGCTTGAGACTTAAGAAAGATGCATAATATACTATTAATGAAAGAAAAATTATAAGCACTGAAGTATTAAGAGAAACAAATAACTATTTCATAAATTTTAAGTACATGTGAACAACAGAGTACAGTCCACAAGTCGAACAGTTACTCTATTAACAAAATAAACCACATGTAAATAAAATAAAACTAAATCTGACTATGGTGGTGTAGCGGGCCTGGATGGTACCGGGTTTGCAATATCATAGTCCCTCTTGTACACCTCTCTGAGCCAATGAACCTGGTCCTGCGTAACCCGTAGGCTACGAGCTAGATGCCCCAACTCCTGACCCATCTCTCGCTGAGAATCCATGAGCCCTCTCTGAGTATCTAGGATGCCTCTCTGAGTATCTCTGATCTCCATGAGCATGCTCATCACTGGGTCTGAAGGGGGATGAGATGGTCCAGCAATTGGAGGAGGCCTAGAAGGTCCTACAACTAGAGAATGCTGGGGTGCAGGTGCTGGGATGTCCTCCATGTGTGCACCCCCTCATCCCCCATCTCTGCTGCCTCTACTGCCTCTGCTGCTGCTGTTGCTACTGCAACTGCCGCATGATTCCTAGGTAGGAGAGGACGAGCCTGTAACTCCTCATCATTGAGCACTAGATCGTCCATCTGCATCTTATAGATGGCCTCAGCATCTATATCAGAACTCATAGTGACCTCCACAGCTACCTCTCCCTGTATATCCACACCCAGTCGCTGCAGCAATGCTGTGATCAACCTACCATATGGAAGATTGCTCATCACATCAGGCATTGCCGCATAAATCATGACCCGAATAAGCAGGTAAGGTAAACAAATCCGGTGCTTGGTAGCCACACAGTAGGTGAGGTACTGGGTCAACTGGGATAACTCTCCATAATGCCCACTCTGGGGAACAATATTATGCTGTATGATCCGACAGAATAGGCAAGGCTGAGGACGTAGGTGCGAAGCCAACATAACTCTACCTGGTAATAAAATCTGCTCTGCTATGGCTGCCCTCATGTCATCAGAAAGATATCCTTTGGCTCTGGGTGGACAATAGATGAGTTCTCCGTCGTCAAGAATCTCCATAAGTGCAGCTAGTTTGGCTGAGTTAAAAGAAATCATCACCCCTTTCACATAGCTGGTGATGCAAAGGTCCCTAGCATGGTCCTAGTCATCGAGATCCCCTTCTACCTCCAGGTTGGCATAGAACAGTTTTACCAAGCTGGGACGAGTAGTCTCTCTATACTGTATAATGGGTAACCAACCCATCACCCCAAAAGCCGCCTCAACATCGAAGCGGTGCAGATGCTCCAGGTTCACAAAACGACCTACTTCGATACTTTTTGCTCGAAACCATGCAAGGCGTGAAGCGGCCGCCTTCGATCGAAAGTATCTCTCATCATACAGAACAGGTGGGGGATGTGGCCTGTTCATACCCGGCAGATATGATCATTTCCCCGCGCCACGATGTCTAGACATATTGTAACTATTATACAAAGAAAAATGAGTCAATTAGAGAAAATTTCAGAAAATTTCGACAGTATAACAGTAAAAAATGATGAAAAAGCCTCAAAACACATCCAATATGGGTAGGAGAACTTATTGTGATAGTACATTGCTAACATAGGTCAAACAATTTCATCACAAAGCAAAGAAATAGACATATTAATAAAATTTATCAAAAACATCGTAAAACCTAGAAACCTAGGTTAAAAGTCGAAATTTTTGAGATTTTCTTTAAACCAACCGATAGAGCTTCGAATTTGTTGAGGGGTTTTGAACATTTAGACCCCTAAAACCTTTCTCAAGCGAAGAAAGAAGTTTTCGACGGTTAAAAACTTCCAAATCAAGAAAAACCTAGGTTTTGGCATAAAAGACGATGAAAAAATTTTCTAAAAGAGGGAAGAGAAGGATAAGCTTACCTGAGAGGCGAGATTGATACACTTGAGAGGTGAGAAATACTTCTAGAAGCACCGGAGGCACTGTAGAGACTCAGAGACACAGAGAGGAATCGCCACCGGAGTAAACACTAAAGTGAGAAATGTGAAATGAGATAAAAATTACGATTTTATAGAGTTTTCAGGGATACCAGTCGCACTTTTGGGCTGGAATGTGCGACCGGTACGCCCCTGCGGTATGGTGCGACCGGTACCTACCATAGGGTATACCGGTCTCACATAAGGGTGGTGTGTGCGACCGGTACTGCCTGCGGTTTGGTGCAACCGATATATACCGCCAGGCATACCGGTCTCACTCCAGGAGAGACCGGTACCGCGGTCGAAACCCCATGGATGTTTGGGAATACAAAACCATTCCCAAAATCGGTAAACTTTATTTTCAGACCTCACGCCTGCATAATATGACCAGAATAATGGATTGTACATAGAAAATTTCGAGAGATAATTAAAAATTTGCTTATGTTCTTCCCTATTAATGTATACTTAAGCTGCATATGCATTGAGACTAAATGTTAGTTGGAATAACTCTCTAATTTGTCTCATGTGTCTCAATGTATTCAGATATCGTATAGGGAATTAAATTGCTTCAATGGTGAGAGGAAATGGACGTAGAGTTCATCATAGATGCCGTCACTCAAGGGCGCCTACCATGGACAGGAGTTCAGGTACAGAAAACTTAGAAGAGAATGAAGAGAGAGTAAGTGGGGAAGAACTTAACCCCTAAACGAAACTGAAAATCTGATGAAGGCCAATGAAGAATCGCCATCACAGGGGCAACCATCTACGAGCTCCGAAACAATGATGGCTAATTTGGTCACTAATATGGAGGCACAGCAGAAGAAGTTTTTTGATGAGATGTGGAAAATGTTTAGGCCACCTGGGCCTGTGTCGACACCTGCAAACATGCCATCCACAAATGTTGAGAATGTCCATGCGGCACCAGTGGGGGTTAGCACAGTTACTGAAGGACCACCACAACAGGACCAACCCAACACAGTTCCCCACCCAGTTACAGGGACGCCAATTCCTAACCAAGATCAGGGAGGATATCAGGGTTTGTATTAGGGTGCATACTATGGGGGGTATCAGGGAGGAAATCAGAGTGGCTACTCTTATCAGCCACAATGGTATGGACAGACACCATATGGATAGGTCCCTTATGCACAGGGTAGTCTTTCCAGAGCAGTGGATGGATTTTTAAAGCTCAAACCACCAACTTTTACAGGGAAGTCAGGGAAAACACTGTAGCCAACGCAGTGGATAGTTGAAATGGAGAAAACTTTCGGCTACTGGAGTGTCAGGATGGGGAAAAAGTATTATATGCCACCCACATGCGGAAGGAGGAAGCTAATGGGTGGTGGAGTTCCACTAGATCGTATCTGGAAACAAAGCACCAGATAATCACTTGGCACATCTTCAAGGAGGCTTTCTTCGAAAAATATTTTCCCAGGAGTTTTCATGATCAGATGGAGAGGGAGTTCCTAAATTTGCAGCAATCTCAGTTGACAGTAGAGGCATACCAGCAAAGGTATGAGGAGTTATTCTTTTTCGCTCCAACCAGACTCGTCGTTTCACTATGGGTCTTCGGGTTGTTATCAGAGAGCATGTGCTGGGTCAAGGGTTGAAGATATATAATGAAGCTGTACAGGTGGCTCGAGTCATCGAGGCCAGTCAGAGAGAAAGTTTCTTCGCATAAAATAGGGGTCTGAAGAGGCCTAATCTGGAGGTCCAAAGCGGAAGAAGCAACCGACCATACCGTCCATTCAGGCCACCAGCTAGCACA